>CM074781.1:31437155-31503443 GCA_037355745.1 Pseudo-nitzschia multiseries | reverse complement strand
GGCAAGAGCCTGAGAATAGTTTTTAAAAATTTGCGTCGGCCTCGTCCCCCTGTCAAAAATTTGGTTATTATTGCTACTGGGCCTGACCGTAGGTATTTCACCTGCTGTTTATGTTCTGCTGGAACCTCAGTGGTCGGTTTGATGAGCCTCATGATAGGTTCCTCTCCTATGTAAACATAACTGTCTTTTATTGATCGTTACATCTATATTCAGGTATATTCAATTCCATACGTATGCCAATATTTTATATTCCCCCGTATCTTTGTCGGTCATTTTTCTGTTTCGAAATAACCGTCCGATCATCATTCATCCATTTATTTTTGTTTATCTTGTTTTCCTTTATCCCCCGAAATATTTACTGTCACTCAATGTACACCCGATACTTCAGGACAACAAACACTTACGAGTACGAAACTCTTTCCGATTCCTTTCATTACGTCTACTTTGTGTTTCAGAGCTTCTCTCTTTACCCCAACCTACCCATTTTCTCTCCGTTTGGCCATGTCTTCTTCGAAACGCAATGGCTCCAGTACGTGCTTTCTTGCTTATTATACTTGCTGTTCATTATTGATTACATTACACTTTCTCTGATCTTGCCAGCCGACATACGATACCCTCATTTTCTCCTAAACCTCCTTTTCTGCACAGTTTGGCTCTTTGTTGACAAAAAGCGTTTGCGCCGTTCTGTTTCAGAATCCTTTTATATTCTCCGACACCGCTCCAAGCATCACCCTCCTTCACACTTTTTGTCTCCGGTTTTCTTCCGGCAATGTCTACAACCATACTTGCTTCTAGCAAACTATTATCTGTTTCGTGTCCTGATATCCATCCAGTATGTAAAACACATATTGTTTATACTTGCCGAACTACACAATTCCTGTTTCTACAGGCCTGCAGACAATATCCCTACCGCTTCTTAAACTCCGCTTAAGTTCCTATGAGTCCCCCCCCCCCCCCCCCCCCCACCCCCCCCCCCCCCCCCCCCCCCCCCCCATCGCTTGACTATTACACTATCAACCTTTGCCTTGTCCTTATGCGGCAACGTTGCGTACACTGTCAACAATCAACGCTTCATTCTCGTCTGATTATATGTAACAATTGTTACTCTGTTTCTCATCATTCTCACAAATACCATGACTTCGATACATGTCCTCAATGTAAATCAAAATGGTCACCATATATTTCCGATTTTGTTGGTCAATATCGCAATTTTTCTTCTGTCCTCCGTAAAAATGGATTTTTACCCACCCATTATCTACCTCTACCTCACCATAGCTTTTGCCACAAATGATACACCTCCATCCTCCGCTTCCTCCTCTAACGATAATCCCGCTGCAGTATCCAGCTCCAACACGCACATTATTCCCCCATCACCTTCCACCTCCACTTCCCATAACTACTGTCTTTCTGACATTATCTGAGAAGAACTTTAATAAATGCCATGAATGCTTCTATGGGATGTCGAACGTTGTTCAGATTCACCTGGCAGATTCCTACATACTGTGGAAAAAATTCCGTATTGCATCTAAAGCCATCTGGTATAATGTTTCAGTTGAAGATTGAAATCGTTGATCTCCTTTATGATGTCGTTGTTGATGACGTGGTCATCGAATCTGAAGTAGATATGTAGTCTGAGATCGGATCATCCTGGTGTTAGATACGGGGGGGGGGGGGGGGGGGTTTTTATTATGTTCTCCTTCTTGTGAATGACTTGGTTGACGAACTAGATTTAGAAATGTATGCTGAGATTGGAGCAGCCTGGTGTCAGATATGTTGCAATAATAATTCTATTTTACCAATATAACATAATAAATTTTGAAGAATGCCTGGGCCTCCGATAGCCATTGCTAATTAATGATAGTACCACACTCAAATTGAAGATAGAAAATAGACAAGAAATCTTGTCCCGAAACAGGAACATTTTTTACCTGTAGATGAAAACAGGTAAGCCATCTTGCTCCAAATACTTTTAGAACATTTTTGTGGCAAATCAGTTCTCATCTGTCCCCCCCCCCCCCCCCCCCCCCCTGAATCTGCCATGCACCCACGAATGCTACTAAAGGGTTATGTCCACCTCTCCTCGTTTCGCGAATAGCAATATAAGGTTCCATTAGGCGTATAACTTCATCGTACTGTTTTTCCAGAGCTGGTTTAAGAGTATTTTTGCCAAAGTAATATCCGTCCCCCCCCCCCCCCCCCCCCCCCCCCCCCCCCCCCCCCCCCCAATGATACATGAATAGGACAAAGATTGGATTGCGTTCACCAAGCACATAATGATATTTTTTCACCCGACCTTTCATCTGAAAGACTGCAATGGCATTTTTGCGAGGGTCGTGCTGAAAAGTTCCTTTTCCAGGCTGAGATGTAATCAGTCCACACAAATCAATGTCCAGTTTTTTCATATTTGGAAAGTTGGTTCATGAAAAAGTCCAAACCCGTTTCTGGAGTTACAACATCTGCATGAGTTTTCCGCTATACTTTGATCTCATTTCTAGTGAACCCTTGCACAGGTTTGCTCTTCATTGTTTGCTTCTATTGCATCCGGTTTCCCGTTCCATTGACCTGTACAATGCGTGAATACAATTGACAGCGTTTGGGATTTTCTGAAAAACAAACATCGCTGCTCATGTTTCTGTTTCTGGAAAAGTTGCGTCATACATCCATGAATTACGAGACAACTTCCTGACTGCCGCCTTCCTCCTCCAAATGGTGAAAACGGCTTTTGGTAAAGTTTTGATTCTCATTCCTTTTGTAGACAGAGATACCGTTTTTGGAAAAGTTTGTTGTGCTTCGTAGAGTTTGGCTTATACGCGGTCTTCCGATTGTGTTTGGTAATATTTTGATACTCATTCCTTCTGTAGCCATGGATATCGTATTTGGAAAATTTGTTGTCCTTCTTAGACTTTGGCTTATACGCGGGCTTCCGATTCAAATCTTCCTCGCTTTCGTTGCTTTCTTCATCGCTTTCAATCTCAATTTCATCTTTTTTCTGCTTTGTAGTAGGACAGAACTGAAGACTAGTTTTTGGCTGCTGGAGGCCGCTTCTTTTGCGCTATTGATGGTTTCTTGCAAAGGTTTGATGATATCTTCTTTTTACCCTCCTCGTTTCTTGGTTCATCTGTTCTATGAGAGTAGTGCATTTGCTCAGAAACATTTTCCGCTTGTCCGATTTGGTCCGACATTTTTTGCTGGGGGGGGGGAGGGGGGGGGCTTGGAAGGTGTAACGAGAATTCCTACGGGAGACCCATTTTGGACTCTTTGTTGCAAGTCTAGTCAACACTTCAGCTTCAATTTTATTTGCCAATTGAGTACCCATTCGGGGGTTTTGTTAGCATTTGCTGCAACTCCTCGAGTGTGTAGCTATCAAGGCACTGCTAATGTCAGATGACGATGACATTCTGGCTTTTCACTAGATGAGAATTCTAGATTGTTGTAATCCGTGTTTGTGAGAATTCTAGATTATGATACCGCACCCACACAAGCTTGTAGTTCATGAAGACGAAAGGAAAACATGTGAACTGAAACATAGCCATCCCATCGTGGCACCCACTTGTACTTCACAACATACCAAAATGTAGCGATTTTGCCGACATGTTAAGAACAGCCAGCAACAGAACCAGTATTCTGTCGTGGACATCGCAACAGCTTAGTCATCGTGGCAACCTTTTAGAGAATGAAAAACAAAACAAAAACGTGTGTACTGAAACATAGCCCATCGTGTCCATCACTACTATTTCATCATATGCAGATCCCATCGCCAAGTGGCGCCATCGCCAGTTGCGATCAGCCGACATGAACAGAAACGACGGAAATTGTATTCTGGTGCAGATACCACCCACCACCACCATACTACTGTACGGTACATAGTACTGGCATCGTACATGAGCGTGTAGAATTTTTTCGATTTTAGGAGGATACCACCAGTACAAACAGTATGGTAACATATGTACGTGTACTAGTTCAAGTAATGTAACTGCGTACCGCTACGGTATGTTTCACATGAACTAGATACCACCAATGTGTACCAGTACGTACCGGGTTGGTTTTTCAACTGACCATAACAGATAAAAAATTTATGTGTACAGCATGATGGCGGGCCAGACTTTGGTGTAGCATACTAGTAGCCGCCTTACGAAAGTTCATGCAACTTGGTGTGGTTTTTGTCTTTCACTCCGACTTCTGCGCCCCCCCACCCACCACAGAAGAGATGCACTGCGTTATCACTCCGACTTTTGCGCCCCCCCACAGAATAGATGCACTACGTTATGATGGCATTTCTTTTCCCTTTTTCCGTACCATTCCCTTCTTACGAAATTTGATGCAACTTAGTTTGTTTTTTGTTATTCAAGATGATGCTCTATGGTATTAGTAGTACTAGTAGTAGTTGTAACTTGTAAAACCAAAATTATAGTTTTCAAGAGTGGCCCGAGGTTACCTATCCTCCTAGTACTAGATAACACTGCTGTGGGTCTATGATACTAGTAATGGTATAGCCCACCTGTTTTTTCTTAGTATGTCATACCACCAATTTCATTTTTGTACCCAAAAAAAACCACGCAGCAAGAACAACAAGGGCCTAGTAATACGCTGGTAAACTTAAGCTTTCAAACATAGATATCCAATCTATTATCACATTTTTTCTTCATCAAATCTCATACTTTTCAAATATACTAGGTAAACGTAGTAGCACCACTATGATAAACTGCTGTGGGTCTATAATAAGACGGCATAGTCCTGCCTTTACTCTTCTTATGTAGCGCTAATGATATACATGTAAAGAAGAACAAATTTCCCCCCACACAGCCAGGGCATATGTAATCCTAGGTTATCAAACACAGGTACTATGATTAGTAACTGAACAAGGGATGATGATATCAACAACAACAACAACAACGCCAAGAAGAACAAGAACAAGAACTACTTCTTCAAGAACGACAACAATTACGCCGACAACAATTGCATCAGCACCAACAACGAGGATTACAGTAACAATGACTCCAACACTAGGCCTGACTACTACTAGTCTATGTTTCACTACTAGCCTACTAGGCCTGACTACTCTATGCTGGACTACTAGCCTATGCCGGTCTAGTAGCCTAGTAGTCCATCCTAGACTAGTTCAGCCTAGTAGACTAGGCAGTCAGGCCTAGGTCAACAATAGTATTCTGGACTATTTAAGGCTTGACTAACTTAGTACTACCTATGCTTGATTAATTGCATATTAGTAGTAGTACGCTGGTGGACTGGTGTACTAGCTTACTAGTACTAGTCTGCTGGACTACTTCTACTAGTACTACTAGTACTACTAGTAGTAGTATTAGTATTAGTAGTAGTAGTATCCTCAAGGCTACTCACTATTACTACTAGTCCCACCTCCTATTACTAGTACTTATGCGTGAAAAGTTTGATTCAGTTCAAGACTTTCTTTGGTCAGTGTTGTCTAATTTACAACCAGAAAACAGATTTGTAGTAGTGTTGTTCACAGATGTTGTTCCCAGATCTTGTTGTTCTTGTTATCTGTTGTTTGTTTATTATCAAATAGGCTGGATTACTAGTCTATGGTGAACAAGCATAGTAGTACTAGTAGTCTGGATTTATTATACTACTACTAGTACTATGTACTCCAACAAGCCTAGCACTACTAGGCTAGGCGAGCCTATGTGGACATAGTACTAGTACTAGTAGTACTAGTAGGAGCGTACTACGCTGGAAGAAGCCTAGGCATGACTAGCTTAGTCTCGTCTACCTTAGGCGGGACTAGCCTAAGCTTTAGTACTAGTAGCCCAGGCTGGAACAGCCTAGTACTAGGCTGGACTAGCCTAGGCTGGACTAGTACTAGTACTAGCATACGACATACGCTGGCTTACTACTACTGCCTACTCAAGCGTACGGTACTAGTATGCTGGACGAGCCTACTTTTACGTTAGTCGACTGCTGTAATTCATATGATTGGTTGACGCCGTAACACAAACTTAACTGGTGTTGTCATGTCACTGGACTTAGCCTAGTGTACTACTAGTACAGATGTACTCCAAGCTTACTACTAGTAGTATATGACGTAGGCTATGCGAGTCTAGTTGTAGTACGTATTAGTAGTAGTAGTAGCGTACTACGCTGGAGAAGCCTAGGCAGGACTAGCTTAGTCTCGTCTACCTTATGCTGGACTAGCCTAAGCTGGACTAGCCCAGGCTGTTACTAGCCTACCGTACGGTAGGCTGGGGCGGGCTGGGGACTATCCTAGGCTAGGACTCAGGCGGAATCCTAGCCTATCCTAGGCTGGAATAGACTATCCTAGGCTGGAATAGACTATCCTAGGCTGGAATAGACTATGCTGGACTAGCCTACCGGTAGGCTGGACTAGCCTAGGCTGGACTACCATACGAGTTACCCTGAGCATACTACTAAACAAGCGTACTATGCTGGACGAGCCTACTTCCAGCCTACTTCCACGTTTAAGGTACGCTAGTCGTCTGCTGTAATTGAAACGTGTGGTTGCCGTCGGAACAGAAACGTCACTGTTATCATGGACAGGTTGATTTCTGTCGGTGATTGCAACATGTACGGTAACTTCAATCGTGATTTATTTGGTTTCTAATGATGTCGCTGTCGCTACAAACTATGGCGGTACATTTTGTCACCGCGTTTCACTGTGTACTCGTACTCAGGTGTGATTTTTTTTTTTTTGTCGTTTTCGCATGCAAAAAATACTGTTTCCCTTCATAATCTTACCCCGACTTATCAAGAGCAGAGTTGCTTTACCGTACTTGTACGATTTGGCACTCCTCCGAGCACGTAGAATCCCTCCGAAGTGCTAGTAATAGCATTAGGCCGGCTGATTCAGGTTTGAGATATTTTAGTGCGAAGTAACTGCCTTGTACTGCAAGACAATAGAGTGCATCGGAGAACTGATTAGTCGCTGGAAAGATTCTTGTTTGGCTTAGCTACCCAAACATATACAGAATCTTGAAAGCACAAAATCTTGCATCCCTTGCATATCCTATATCATCAGGAACAAGATCCAGTTTTTCGTTACATAGGAGTATAAGATTGCTGCAAATCAACGGCCAGCAGCCATCAACGATCATCAGAACAACGTATCATCAATAGCGGGAGGGAAACGGTCAACAACGTGAGATAAATAAAACAATGATTATGCTGTGCCAACCCAATTTCAGAACGATGTATTTTCTAACTTTGGCATTTGTTTCTTACTACTTTCAGGAACCACAAACGGGGTGAACTGACGATAGAATCAACAACAACAACAACAACCACCAGTCAACGGTCCCACAGCAACGAATTGTCAGCACAACCGAATCAACCGTAACAATAATTGTTAGAACAACAACAACGATTGTTGGAACACTGGATTGGAAATACAGATTCGAAACAACAAACCAAGGAATCAGAACAACGGATCGGAACAACGAATATTGTACCTGTAGGTTTGGCATGTAAATTATATTATTTGTTATTATTTACTCTGTACATCGATAGATTCTCACCAAATTTTTGTTCAATTATTATCTATTTTTATAGGATACTACAAAATCTAGCGGTGACAGATAGCAACGATAAGCAACAACAACAGTAAAATAGCGGCGAAAAAGAGCTGCAACTACCAGAGGACGCCAGTACTCCTCATCCACAGCACTCATCTTCCAACTTGAACACAGATTTGTGTACGTACTCTCCGCGGCACTTCTTTTTTTTCTTTATTACAGCAACAGCAACTGACAGCATTTACAAGATCTCGGCAAATAACGGCAACGTATTGTTGGCGTGGCTCCTCCTCAAAAAGGCGCTCCTCTCGTTACAACAAGACAAGTACTCCACCACCAAACAGCCCTACTCCTCCAACGGCGCTCCTTGTTATCTTCCTACAACAGCAATTTGTCTCCTGCTACGACGGTGCTGCGTCTCCTCCTACTCCCTTGCTCCTCTCCTCCAACCGCAAATCGTCCCATACTCCAACGTCGATTTGTATTTCCTCCAACGGCGCTCGTAGTCCGCAACAACAACAAGAGGATTGAAAAGAATACGAATAATAATGGTGGAAGGAATAGCCAGAAAACAAAGAGAAAATAGGCTACGGCAACGTACAATGAAACAGAAAATGTCATCAAATTTTCTAAAGAATGTACCTCCAAAGTCGAATAGCCACGCAATTGAAGGAAGAGCTAGAAAACAAAGAGAAAGGAGGCAATCGCTACTTAGAATGAAACACAAAATGTCATCAAATTTTCTAAAGAATGCACCAACAAAGTCGAATAACCACGCAACTTACAACCACTTGTCTACGATCAAACCCAAGAAGAAGAGGCGTCGAAGTAGATCTAGAAATCTGAAACATGTCAATCAAATATCATTGAAAGCAGTAACCAAGGATTTGTTTAAAGGTAAATTCATGGAATCTAGTTGGGGTGAACAAATTGTCGGAACGAAGGAATATACATCGACAGAGGCTGTGTCTATTGATTGTTTTGATATATTGGATAGTACAGATGAGAAGCATATTATAGCGGTTGATGAATCAGAACCATCGTTGCGAATCTTTGCAAAAGTGTCGAGAGACAAAGCGAAACAACACTTGGCTCAATCCTCCAGTATCGAAACTACCAGACGATTTTCGAAAGAAATTGTTGAAGCTAAACCCGAAGTTGTAAGAGGATCAAAATGTACTAGTATAAATGCTGGGTATGCTGTTCTTGGTATTCGACCAAATCGCAACAACAGTCAGAATGGTGTGTATGTTTTCGAAAAAAATGTGGAGCAACACACAATAGATGAGCTGGAAAGGGAAGCGGCGCACATTGTGGAGCAAATGCAGGAAAGTTTACGTCGTCCTTTCGCTAAATTTTTGTACCGTGAAACGACCGTGATGACAAAGGTTGTTCAGCAAACAACAATCACTTCTATTGGCGATCACGCTACTGCATTCTCTATAGGAAAGGATTATCATTCCAAATGCCTGTTGATGAGGACTATTACTACACTCATTTGACAGTAATTGGTCCGGAGCATGTAAGTCGTGACGAAGTCATTTATTACTTTGTCTTCCCAATGTACCATATCAAAGTTCCATTGAAATCAGGGGATACATTGCTTTTTAACCCGTTGGTATTGCATAGCTGTTCGAATCCTAAATACGAAGGATGTTATATTATGAGCGCCTATGTATTCGCGCAAAACTGCTACTAAGAGCTAATCCTCTATTATAAATGTTACTTCAGGCTAGTGGTGGTTTTCGGAACCTATTATCAGGTCCATTTTTGTCAGACGTGGTTACCGATTTCGTTGTAGGCTAGACCCGGGTCCAGCCTACGGTAGACCAGATTAAGCTACTAGTTCAGCCTCGGGTAGACCGGATAGTCCCGCGTAGACCTGCCGGGTCTAGTCCAGCCTAGTATGGTAGACCAGATGAAGCTAGTTCAGCCTAGGGTAGACCGGATAGTCCAGCGTAGACCTGCCGGGTCTAGTCCAGCCTAGTATGGTAGACCAGATGAAGCTAGTTCAGCCTAGGGTAGACCGGATAGTCCAGCGTAGACCTGCCGGGTCTAGTCCAGCCTAGTATGGTAGACCAGATGAAGCTAGTTCAGCCTAGGGTAGACCGGATAGTCCAGCGTAGACCTGCCGGGTCTAGTCCAGCCTAGTATGGTAGACCAGATGAAGCTAGTTCAGCCTAGGGTAGACCGGATAGTCCAGCGTAGACCTGCCGGGTCTAGCGTAGACCTGCCGGGTCTAGTCCAGCCTAGTATGGTAGACCAGATGAAGCTAGTTCAGCCTAGGGTAGACCGGATAGTCCAGCGTAGACCTGCCGGGTCTAGCGTAGACCTGCCGGGTCTAGTCCAGCCTAGTATGGTAGACCAGATGAAGCTAGTTCAGCCTAGGGTAGACCGGATAGTCCAGCGTAGACCTGCCGGGTCTAGTCCAGCCTAGTATGGTAGACCAGATGAAGCTAGTTCAGCCTAGGGTAGACCGGCCTAGGGTAGTCCAGACTTGGGTAGTCCCGCGTATGCTATTCCGTTAGTCATGGTTTCTCCGAACCTAGTACGAGGTCCATTTATGTCAGACGTGGTTATCGGAACCTATTATCAGGTCCATTTATGCTAGTCGTTGTGTTGGAACCTATTATCAGGTCCATTTCTGTCAGACGTGGTTTGCGAATTCGTTGTATGGTTGACATGACGGTGCTAGTCCAGCCTACGGTAAACCAGATTTAGCTAGTTCAGCATAGGGTAGACCGGCATATGGTAGTCCAGACCAGGGTAGTCCAGCGTACGCTATTCCGTTAGTCATGGTTTTCGAACCTAGTACGAGGCCCATTGATGTCAGACGTGGCTATCGGAACCTATTATCAGGTCTATTTATGTTGGTCGTTGTTTTGGAACCTATTATCAGGTCCAGTTCTGTCAGACGTGGTTTTCGAAACCATTCACGCCTAGACATGCCGGGACTAGTGCAGCATACGTTAATTCGTCTTTAGCTAGTAGTTTAGCCTATTGTCAGGTCCAATTTTGTAAGTCGTGCTATTCAGAACCTATTGTCAGGTCCAATTATGTCAGTCGTGCTAATAAGAACCTATTGTCAGGTCCAATTATGTCAGTCGTGCTATTCAGAACCTATTGTGAGGTCCATATTTTGGTGTTCTTAACACACAACGGCAAAGTATGAGTGGCAATCCTATTATTTTCCTCTTTCCCTTCCGACATATTACCTACCTTAATCAAATTAAATGAATGCCGGGTCGAATTATGTCATCAACAAAACCAAACAACAACAACAGCAATGTTCCCGTTCCGCGGAGCATTCTATCGCAACGAAAACAAAATAGCGAATCTACCAGTGTGTCCGGTCTTGTCTCAAACACAAAAGTCGTTGTTGTGAAGTGTCATACAAGAAGATTATCCAAGCATGTGTCTTCCAATAAGAAACGGAAAAATTCAACACAACATTACATGGATCCAGCCACGTTTGCAGAAGTAATAAAGATCCACAAAGAGGACATGGCACACTCGCAAAAGCATTCCAAAAACAAAGTCTCCAACCGTAAGAATAAGGAGGCCTGGAATTCGTTTTGGAAACAAGCTGCAACACCGCAATCAGCGTTCAAGATGAAGGTATTGAAGCCAAGGTTTCAATTGGATTCTGTGGAGTACCGCGAAAGAAGTAATGAGCTTAATCACGGCGACGTAGACAACAAGCTTAACCCATTCTTATATCATTTTGAAACTGGGTTCGATGTCTTATGTGCAAAAAACGGCCACTTGGTACTCACCATACTTAATGGATGCAACAATATCAACAACGTGAGAGCAAGACTAAACAGCCAAAAAGGGCATTTCGACGAGGTAGAAGGTTTGGAGATTTGGGAAGAATGCTTAAAGTATGTAACAGAGGAAGTATTGCCTTTCTCGGAGGAAGGCGACACTGGTTGCGTTGACCACGTGTGGGCTATGGGTATCATTATGGCATATGTATTATGCGGTTATCCGGCATTGAAATCAACGGATGACATAAAGTGCTACAACAACTTGGGTATTGGACAACCAGTACAATCTGGAGAACGAGAGAGGCTCGAACTGAATGGTCATACTTTCCCACCAAAGCAATGGTTTAAACTGACGCCGGAAGCCAGAAAACACATAAAGGAATGCATACATTATCACCCAGGTAACCGTCCCTGTCTGTCAAGCATTGGGTTCAACGAGTGGTGCACAACAACTGAAGAGGCAATCATTGAAAAGTACCGTAGAATGTACATCGAACAAAGTGATGACGTAGAGGAACTAAAGAAAGAACCCGAGAACAACGAGATTAAAGACAATTGGAATTCATTTATGAAGAGAGCGACAAAACAATCTAAGAGTAAAAAACACAAACTCAAACAATTTCAAAACAAACAGAAAAGGGACAAAGAAGATGGAAACGAGAGAAGCATTGTGCAATGGCTCCATCTTTACGAAAAACGTTGGAAATCACCTGAAGATTTGGAGGAGTACAACAACTATCCCGTCCCGCATGGTGCATGGGGACGTGTGAAATAGTACTAATAAGCTTCATGGCAAAACCTAATCCTACCTATGAATACACATTTTTTGTTCGTAACCATTAAAAAAACCTATTTGCATTTATTTTTTAACCGAATTGACAGTCGGAGTGACCTTCGAATTGTTTTTGTCAGAACATTAGGTACTGCTGCAACATTCCTTTTACGTTTCTTTACACATTCTGCAGTATGCTCCTTTCGCTTTGATGATGTACTACACTCAACGTTCAACAAAGTTGTACGTGATTTAGTGTCATTCAAATTATGCCCGGGTGTGATCTTTGGTGCTCCCGTTGAATCGCCTTTTGGATTATCCTCCTCATTAAAAGTTTTCTTGTCCTTTGACACAGTGTCTACCAGATACCTATTATCCACCGTTATATCCGATGTTTCTGGAGATTGGGACTCTGTTGACATCGACTCTGGCGTGGTCGTCTTGGAACCTGTTGACATCGATTCTGTCGTAGTCATCTTTGAACCTGTTGGCTCTGTTACTGTAGGCCACGTCTCGTGCGGGGGAGTCTTGGAATCTGTTGGCTCTGTTTCTGTTGGATGTTCCAAATTCTGTCCACCTTCATTTTTCTGAAATGAATGAACTGGTTTCCGATTTACCAACACACCCACTTTGGTGATTCCGGACTTGGATTTCTTCGCAGAGTTAGTCGTAGATGATTTTGTTTTGTAGGACGTTGAAACTTTAGTTCCCGACTTCCCTTCAGTATCCTCCGTTGTGTATTTTTCTGTGTTTTTGGTCCATACGTCTATCAAGTTGGAACTATCACCAACATAATCGTGTGTTAACACATCAGTAATCTTCCCCTCTACACCCTCTATACCTAGTTGGTTATACTTCTGCCTGAGTACCTTTATGAAATTTGCATACTCTTTTCGGAATTCGACAGGGCACATAGCAGAAACAAATGAACAGAATTCATTTCTGATTGCAGTTGCAGATAGAACCGCTGATGTTTCATCATGTTCTTCGTCAAGTTCGTATAAGAGTTTACTGCCATGTTGTGATATCCAGCACACGTAGAAGCAGACAAACACTCCGCAGTTGATTGAGTCTTTTTGTGTTGGAAAAGAGGAAAAACACATCTCAAGATACGGATTCTTTTGTATTACTGGATTGGTTTGGTCGGTATCGGTAGAGAAGAAATCGGATAAAAGCAGTACTTCCTTCTCCGAAGGAAAAATGCTCTTGGGAACCATGGGATCTAATTGGATAGCCGAATATTGTCCATTGGATCCACGGAACACAAGATTCACTGCCCAGTGTGATCCACCCGAATTAATAGGGATAATGAACAATCTTCTTTTGGGGGTGATGGTGAAGTCAAAATTAATTGATTTCCTATATTCTTCGTTGTCACTTGATAAATACTGGTAGAACATCGGGTAAAATATATGTACCGTCGGGGATGCAGACATAGACATCAGGAAGCACCAAAGCGAAATAGTGTAGTCGCTCAACCATGCAGCAGCCATATCTCCAGGTGCCGACAAATGTAAAGACCGATAATCTTCAACAAAAGATTCATAGCTATCCCACGACGTTTTTGGCACACCAGTAGCAAAAGATCTGTCGTATAGTGTTAGGTAATTTCTCGCCCTATCTTCCTTGAATATATCAACAAACATTGGCCATGACTTTCTAGCAACCTTTTCAATCACAAGCTGAGATATAGGTAGACCCAAAAACCTGGAGGAAAAACTCCGGGTTTTGTTGAGTTTGTTCGCATGTTTCTGCCTATGAAGATAAACACCGAAGCAGTGAGCAAGTTCTCTATCAATCAAAACAGGATCCAACCCTTGGTTTTCAGAGAATTCGTCATGGCACTTATTGAAAAATGATAAAATTGCAGACAGGCCTGCTAGGTCACACTGAAAATATATCCGCATCAGTGTCCTTTCATCTGGTTGCGGAAGATATAGTTCCTCAGAGTAACCACCGGAAGAGTAACATATTGAATAACAGTTCAAACCAGTTTCAGATGAAGAATGGTAGGCAATGTCAACATTGCTTTTCGAGGCATGACCTATCACAAGCGACATTAAAATCTTTTCAGCTTTTGGTAGTGTGATTTCAAGCCTTTGATCACCCTTGATGGAGGTACCTAACCGTAGAACGCATTTGTCAACAACCGCCAATCCTTGTTTATACTCATGAAGGTCAACATTGTTGTAAAAAGTCCGGCTATCAATTTCAAATCGTGGTTCTATCTGGTCTGTTGCACTTCGGACGTATTCTGACTGAATTATAGTAACACTGAACCCATTTATTTCTGTAGTTACATCCACAAGACAATTACTGCCAAGACGTGATTCGATATAAGAAGGTCGAATTGTTTTGGGCAAAAAGGGACCTGACCATTTATCATTCATAGATTCTTCCAAGTCTTTAAAGTAATTTTTGGAAACCTTTCCTACCATTGACATAAGACTGAAGTCCAATCTACCAACCTTGCTTCTTTCTGGTTTGGGGCAGCTCCAGTCAATCTTACAATGGTAGATAGGTATCCGTATATCAGGATTTGCTGGGTGAACAATCATGAAAACATTCTTGTCCGTTTTCCGAATTACAAACGTCGCTTGTTTCTTATCTCGGCATTCTATTGTCAAAGCTGCTGTAACGTCGCATCGATTTGTTATCTCTCCATTAGCAGGGCTACCATTACTTTGTATGTATTGGAAATGATTGGAACTACAAGTGAACGTTATAGGGCCTGTATCCATTCCTGGTCAAGGCGACGGAGGAGGACTCTCAAAATCTATAGAGGAGTTGGAGGAGGTTGTGCTCACCTCATCTGTTTGTGGGGAGGGGCGAGATCGTTGCTCCATGCGGTATAACTCAGCATAGGCAATTTCTCGTTCAATAGTGTGTTTTGTGTCAATAAGTTTACGCTGTTCCCAAAAGCTTTGTTTTTCCTCCACGGATGAAAATTGACCGAGACAATCAGAACAGAAAGATGCGTCAAGTTCCTCTAGCTCGGTTTTAACTTTCCGGTCTTCTTTTTCGGTGATTGGGGGTTGCGTAAAACCACAATGGCAAATAACACAAGTAGAGGATGGGCGGTGAATCATCTTACCAGTGCATCTCCGACAGAATCCATATTCGTCGGAGCAAAATTGTTCAATACGCCCATGGAAATAGGATTTGCAATCCTTATTATGGCACCTTTTTTTTACGTCGTTAGACCATATTGTTCGGTCGCCAAAATAACAGCGAGACCCACTGGCACATAGCAAAGCACCTTTTTGGCAGTTATTGAAATCAGAATTGGATGCTTTGCAGTATTGACTGATATGGACAGATGGATTCTTCAGTTTGGATCCCAAGATGTCTTCTCTGACTGTAGAAGGATTATCAGTTATGATGAACTTGCCCCTTTTTACATTGGATTCTGAACGATGAACGACATCAGAAAACTTATCTTGGGAGAAGGCATCACTCAGTAACTCCCTAAGACAAAATTTGCTCATATTCGATCGGTAGCGGATATCAAGAACAAAAAGAAGTGCTCTCAGCTCTTTGGTTGTCACGAGTTTAGAGTCTGCGAGCAATGGTATTCGCTCCGATAGAGTTCTTGTGTCGATAAGCGGTTGGGGGTTTGTGCCTTTTTTCTTTGAGTTCCGACGGGGAAGTTTGATACTGTTCCTTTTAGTGTCAACCGTAGGACGTCTTTTGTGCTTGGGTTTGTGTGTGTCCTGCTTGTTCAAAGAGGCAGGGCCTGAGGAATCGTCTGCAAAAAGATTGTGGATAGTCGTTGGAGTAATGTATTTCTCAAGTATAATAGACAGTGACAAGGACACTTGGTAGCAAACCTTATTCACCTGACTAGGTAGTTCCTCTTCAGTATTTGTAGTCAGGGAAGAGAAAGAAAGTCTTTTCATTTCATCAAATAAACATATACTGGAATCAACTTCAGGATGAAGAGTTGATAAGAGATATGTTTTACAATCCAACTTTGACCATTGACGTGTGGTTGGGTAGTTGTCCTTGTTTAGAACGTGAACAATGAGAGTCTCTGTGTACTTATTCAGTAAAAGGATATCATTCACAGTACACTTTGGATGGTAGATTGGTAATACCTTCAAACGCCTGGGATACACCGTTACTAAATTCCAAAGAAACCTCGTACCTGCAGAATCCAAATATGTGAAGACCGGAAAATAGATTATGTTTGGACAAAAGGATTTGCCCTCATCATATTCTAATACATAATTAATCTTGTAGGATGGTTTCACAATACCACAACAGATGGCGTTGTGGCAAAAGAAACGGGGTCTAACAGAATTGGGCGGAATACTCTGATGATTGAATAGATCAACAATAACATTCAGAGCGAGCGGTGTCATGATACCTTGTTGGTTGCCGAGTAATCCACGAACGGTAGTTGATAATTGGGGGGCCTCTTGAATGGAAACACTTCGATGGCCAACAAAAATGTTTTCCAAGATTTCCTTTATTTTGTTCTTTTCTATACCGTAAGACTTGCCGAGTACAACTGAAATAGTGTGTATCATTTTCGCACAATCTTTTTGTTTTAGTGCAGGCTCGGGAACAACAACATTGGGTGCGGATGCGAGTGATTGGGTAGGATTGGAGTCCTGTGCATTAGTGGTCAGTACAGACCTAGGGGTAGAATGCTTCAGTGGAAATATAGGAGGGGGCAAACTATCATCTGAATCACTATCAGTAAACTCGAAGCGTGATTCAGTAGGAGGTACCAGATTTAGAGACATTAGTTTAGATGGGATTGACGGCGTTTGATTACTCTCGTCAAAATCACTTCCCATTATTGCAAGAATGGCACCTTCGGTAGATTGAGACATATGGGATTCATGCGGGTCCAGTAAGGATGGCTGCGTCAAATCTTCTCCTACTGGTTGGGGTAACTTTGGTGACTCATTGTCAATAGAAGGAATACAATTTTGGTGGGGTTTAATACCAACAAGCGATTTGGCGGCCATTTTGATATCATCTGTATTGGCAGATAAATTGACCGAAGCAACATCAGTCAATTCGGCACACATACGGATTTCATCTAACGTGAGCGAAGGACTAGAACCATCATGGGAAGGAACTGAACACAATTCATTAGATCTGGTACCCAATCGAACATCATCTAACGTTGGTAGGCTCGTTGAAACTGGTGAATTAACAGAACCATACAACCTCCGTGAGAGGGTGTGGGTTCCTGGCTTGTCTGGAGGGGGACATCCATCGCCAAGATTTGACGGTGAGTTTAAATCAGGCTTTTCGGAGAATCGAAAGTCAACGTTGAAAGAAGATAAATCAACACCAAGTAGCGTTGAGGCAAATCTGTCCGTGATACTGTTCAGTGAAAAAGTAAGACATTCTTGGTCCTGAAGTATAATACCACCACCATCCATAGAGTCACCAAAGTTACTTTCATCAAAGAAGAATCGGTCGTATTCGTTGAGCGAAGTTCTGTCGCGCGATCCATTAGACCGACTAGTGGAGTTGGTCTGGAGGGAGAAGGGTTGGAGGTCAAATGGAAAAGAATCTGGATTTGGGGAGTAACGGAGTTCTTTGCCTGAAATGCTGACATTATAAATGATGAAATCACCAGGCTTAATATCCGATAGTGGACAAAAGTTAGATGTTGCTCGGTTCGTTAATCCAGTCTGATTGGGGTTGATATTTGTTAGCTTGTCCAATGTTTTGATACCAGACCTGTCCAGATTACCGTCAACGGTGTTTTGATGATGGATATGTTCCCGGTCAATTTTAGTCTGTTTCTTGAGATGATAAGGACGATTGATTTGAGCACCGGAAGTATAAAAAGAGGCTCTCCTATTCCGAGGACGACGACTGGAGTTACGGAAAGTTGTTAACTCTCCTTTGGAAGTTATACGTTTTCCTTTGGAATTGGTGGAATCCAAATAGCGAGGTGCGGGCAGCATGTGTATTGGACAATAAAGGTTCTGTGTGTCAATTGTTGTTGGCAAATGCAATTCCAATAACGTAGAAGTGGAAGTGAATGGATTGGACTGCGTACGGGACGGAATAGCCTCGTTGATGAGCTGACGTGAACATAGGGACAAACAGGACTCGTGGTAAACCAAACCTTCCACCAATCCAGGTACGGGAATAGTCAAAGATAAAGGCCAATATGGATGTCTTTTGGCAAAGTCAAAAATGATGGGAAAACATGCGCAAATAGAAGACCTCATCTGCGTGAATTCAACATGTCGAGTGCAGGAAGTAGTGAAGTTAAGAATATTGCGGGCGGCCATAATATCTTGCTCAAACTCATGCCGGGTTCTATCCGGATATTTGTAATTCGAACAATGATTCCATTTGAAAACAATTCGATGGGTTGTTGAGTCATCTTCACGCTTCAAAACAACAGAAACACCATCTACTCTGTAATGATTTTCAACAAACGAAGGTTGGGCTTCAGGAACATATGTAACCACATCGGCTTCTTTGCTGTTGAAATGATTTATCATTTGTCCAATGGAAGATAAAGTAGATGATTGTTGAGTAGATTTAGCGGCACATTGAATACCAACCTTCGACATAAGCTTGGAAACTGAATCATTATACAGAGAAGCAAAGGCGACATTGGTCCAGTGAGGAGGTTTTCTACGTTCATTGGAGGCTAGGAGTTGGCCAGCAACAGTTTCGGCTAAATTGGTGCGTTTGAAACCCATGCGGAGCGATCTTTTACTTGGATCCGATGGAGAAAGTTTCCGGTAACGGAATTTGAGAGCGAAATCTTTTGCAATCAAAGATGAGGCGTTGATCATTGATTGTTCAACATGGGAATTGGATTGGAAAAGAGAATGAAGCTCTTTTAAGAAAAAGAATTGCCCGGCAACAATACGGGAATTGGCTTGGTGTATATTTTTGTCAAAGCCCTCACTGTTGGCAAAAACAGTCCAAAGCTTTGGATCATACTTCAAAAGGTACAAAATGACATCGGCACAATGCTTAGTAAGAGGATTGTTGTTGAGATCGAGTAGGGCGGAATATAAACTGATAAGATTTTGGAAGAAGGAATCGCTGGATGTTGAATCGGACAAAGCAAGCATGTATCGAGTAATCGTTTGTTGAGAGGAAGCAACCCAAGTGTTGTAGGATTCAACCCCTTCACTACCACCGGGTTTGTAGTTAGTAAATAAACGGTCGTGTTTGGATCTAACAGATCTTGTGAGATGCTGGAGACACAAGGACACCAAAAAGGAGATTCCAAATTGATGAAAAAAGGCTTCGAATGTAGCTACTAATGGACCTTGGTCGGTGAAAAATGTATACAAGTCAACGGGGGTGCCATGTTTCCAACAACACTGTATAACCCAAGATAATTCAGAAGTCTTTTCCGCAGGAATGATAGCCCACGCAAGAGGTATTGTGTCGCCGTAACTAGTCTTGGTTACAAGAACAAAACATACACCATCATAATTATGTTCTTTGTAATGGAAGCAATCACCGGCAAACACTGGAGTAGTTAATTTCCCGAAATATTTCCCAGAAGCGATTGGGGTAGCAACAAAACATCTATAAAACCGATTTTCAGTGTCAGTCTGAAGAATAACAGTTGCTTCAGGATTCTTTAAGGCAAATGCCTGCATCCAGGTTGAGTGGGTGCATGATTGTTGATTGGGTAAAGATTTGAGCATGTATTCAAAACACGCATTTCGAGATCGACGTAGCATCTTTTTAACCTGCCTCGGTTTGGAAGTGGAAGTGAGACCAGATACTAGAAACCAATTATACAGACTTTTTTGGGAAGTGTCATCGGGAGATGGGCTATTCATCATACATTCGGACATAAATTGCTGGAATGGAGGGAAATGAGTTAAATATATTTGTTCCTTTATCGAGGGTAACGTCTGATGGAGACAACAATGTTGATCGAAAGATGGGAAAAGAGTTTTGTCCAACCACCAAAAAGTAGTATCGGAATCCGTCCGGTTCTTCCGAGTCTGGAAAGGTGCATCATGGCTTGAACAGACAACTCTGATCACAAGATCGCAACACACGCACTTAAAAGAACGATTGGTACGGTGGGAGCGGTAGTTTGTTCTATGAAAGGTGGTGATCTTAAATCCCCACCGATTGAAGCAGTATGCTCCGAGAGAGTCAAGCAAATTGTCTGTGGAGGAGGAAAAAACCGGAGGCCGATTGCGGAATTGCTGTAATGACATGGGCGACCATGACTTAACGGGTTTATGATCGGAAGTCGACAAATTGATCATCGGAAACTTTGCTCAATGCAGAAAAGGATACGTCGGGAAATAAAATGAGTAATAAACCGGTGTACCATGAATGAATGATAGGATGTGAATCGGGAAAAAAGTACGGTACAAAGTACAGAAAAATAACGGACCGACGATGAAGGGGGGGGGGGGGGGGTGTGAGAAATATAGACTAAAAAAAATTACCGGCTAAAACAGACATTTGACCGAAATTAATGATAGGGATAAAACGTTACAAAAATAAAATACATGGGTGGAACGAATATAAGCCAGAAAAAATTACGCGTGGAAAAGGAGGAAGGGGAACCTATCACCAGGCTCAAAGGTGAGGATACTACTTTTTAAAACCGACACTGAGGTCCAGCAGAACATAAACAGCAGGTAAAATACCTACGGTCAGGCCCAGTAGCAATAATCGCCAAATTTTTGACAGGGGACGAGGCTGACGCAAATTTTAAAAACCTATTTTCAGGCTCTTGCCGCTACGAGTACTCGTAGGAGTAAGATTTACCGTGGTGGAAGTTAGTGTTGATTGAACCCTAATATCGGTAGTCAAAAATTAAAGGTCAAGCCTGAAAAGATAAAAATGTAAGATAATCCTATTGACTAGAGTAATTAAAAAGTATGATCATTGAAATCTTGTTGGGTTGAACTGTCCCAGATGTCATTTTCTGGACTACCTCAGAATGGGTCCCCCAAAAGATTTTCTTCAACGATCCCATACCTACATATGCATATATTGTATGTTCGTACATTCGCGTGCGCGCGTTGTTTCTCAACACACTCCTGTTGCTTAGTGCTAATTGCGCTGACCGATTCAGTCGTGTTCTGGTTAGGCCGTGTCTTTATTCGCTGGCCGGCGCTTTGGCCTGAGCAATGCCCTTAGTCATGACGCGCGCCTGTCGTGCCTGCAAGTATGCAGTGCGATATGCAGTGTATTCACTGTTGTCTGCAATGATGCCCATGATTGTATTCCTGAATTTCCGGGAACAATGATCCTTGCAATGGCTTGGTGAAGTAGTCCGCAATCATCTCCTTAGTAGGACAATACTCGATAGTAACTTCCCCTTTGGCGACTCTGTCCGTGATGAAGAAGTACCTAATATTGATGTGCCTGGTCCTCTTGGTGCTGGAGGCTTTCCCATTGCGTTCGAGGCGGATTGAGCTTTCGTTGTCTTGGTAAAGGATGTTCTCATTTGGGATAGGTGTCCCGGTACTAATCTGTCTGGCTGTTTCCATCACATGTTGTCCTTGCGCCATTAGAAAGTACCTTGCCCAACATCCACTCCCACCACTTCTGCTTCTGTCAAACTCTTTGTGTTGATCTTTTGTTTGGTGGAATTTGCAATAGTGGCTCCTTGTTCCATGGTTAACATACCCCCGGAGTGACTTCGCATATCCGCATGTACAGCAAATGCTGCATCAACGTACCAGTACAGGTTCCCTGTGTCGTCATGTCCCAACACAAGTGGAAGGAATCGAGTCTCTTTCAAGTATGGCATGACACGCTTCAACTTCTTCTGATCGTCCACGTCGGGTCCCTTCACTCTGGTGCACAAGAAAGCTATTGCAGTTTGGATATCTGGCTGTGCCTGTTTTGATGCGAAGAGGAGCTTGGCCACATAGTGGTGGAATGATTCAGCGTTATCTTCACTCAGCTTCTCTGCTGTCTTGTTGACCTGGAACAGGTGGTCTACAGCAGGGGTTACAGCTTCACATCCATCAAGTGCTGGGGGTAGGCCCTGAAGGATATCCTCAATGTAATCAAACATGGTGAATTTCACCTTTCCGGCCTCGGTGTAGTCAATGGTCATTCCCACATAGTCATGGACCTTTCCCCTTGTTTCTGTGAGAGGAGATATCTTTCCGAATTTGGTGTTTAGATCCGCAATGATTTGTGTAACGGCATTGGGGTCCTTGTGGGAGATCTTCAGATCATCCACATGCCACACAATGGTGCATTGGTGGCCGTTGATCATTTTGTTGACCGTACATTGGTCGTACGGGTTCGGCTCATATCCTTGCTTCACTAACTCACTCGACAGTTTCTGCCAGAATAGCAATGCAGCTCTAAGGGTGCCGTAGATGGCTTTCCTGGCCTTGCCAATGAGTGCCTTCCTTCCATTCTTCATGGTGATCATGTTTGGACCATATAGTTTGGGGTCCACACGGCACAGGAGTTCAGCCATGATGCTGTTGAGCTTGATGTACACATCTTCCCCTTCCGGCATGTCCGTTTGTAGAAATGCCCCAGGGATATCAACAGTGGCTACATCCCTACCTTTGACCGCATCGATCATACATGAGAGCATTAGTGCGTATAGGGATACAGTAGGCAATGTGGAGTCCTCTTTGGTGATGAACTCCCTTTGGGGTCTCCCATCGGCGCATCCTCTTCCTCTCACTTTTCCTGTTCTCTTGCGTTTTAGAAACATTAGATACTGTAGGGATTGCCAGACCATTTCGCGTGTGGGTGTCTTTGGGTCCATGACCTCAATCACGCCCCTATCATGGAGTTGTTGCAGCTCAGATAGTACTGCGTCTACTCCTTCTTCTCCGAAGACTTTGATGCCCTGATTCACCCCGTATTGCTTGGTTACTTGGGTTGCATCTAGGTTATTGTATGATTTGATTGCTTGTAGCACCATTAGCATGGAGCTGTGTTGGTTTGCAATTGCTCTGATAGCATGGTGGTATCCGGCAGTGAAACCACTCCGTTCTCAGTGCTGTGAAGTGTATCCCTCTGACACACCAAACTTGTTGTGTGATCTAGTGACCCTTGGTCGAAGTCTCGGCATGGACTGTATTTCCTCTCCCTGCTCCTCTGCAAAGCCTACATGGCGTGTATCCGTGGAGGTATGGGTGTCGATTGTTTCTACTATGTCCGCAGACTGCGACTTGTTGGCTTCCGTGCCTATATTGGTTGAGATCGGGTCTCCATCCACTCCTGCTTGAGTGTCCGTATGTCCATCTTCATGTTTAATCACTTCGGGATGCGTGTCTTGTTCTACTTCCTCTCCCTCAGTCGGTACTGGTTCGTCGTCGTTGATTGAGGTACGCAGAGTAGTCATAGTCCAAGTAGGCAGGGTTGTGCTCCAGCTCGTATGAAATTGTGGCTTTGCAAATCAATGTTCCCCCTAGGGATTTCACCACATCAAGGTTCTCTTTCACCATCTTTACATATGATGCCGCATCCATGTTGCGTTGTTGGGTACAGAGGAGCTTCCGAATGGCTCTCAGTACATTGGTGATTGGGTGGACCTTGGTTTGACTCAATTGGCAGCATAGATCTCTAACGGCCTTCAGAAGCTCCACGATGCACTTGGAGCCATCAATGGCCTTCCACGACTTGAGACCTTTTAGTTTTGCTTTCATCCCATCATCGATTTGACCGAGGGCAACCCTGTACATCTGTTCCATGTCCCTTTGGTATTGAATCCATTCATCAGCCTTCTTCTTCAATTCCTCCTTGTACATGTCCATGAGTGTCTCTTTTAGTCCGGGAACTTTGACCATCTGGGTATCTTGTGTTACTGGATCAGTCACAGGTGTGGAGTATTCCGCTGCAGTGGGTTTGGTGGGTGCAAAGTTCTTGCGTTCGAATCGAATTAGATGCTCGATCGACGATCCCACCTGGGGGATGTATTTGGAGCCCCCAAGTGTCTCAAGTCTGTCCTTGAGCTCATTGTAGTGCTTGGCGCTTGCATCTTTGGGGATAAGAATCCCTTTGAGGTCAGTTTGATTGTGTCCAACAAACCTGTCCGGGCTGCGTTTGGCACTGGTCGGGTTCTTTGGCTTGGTGGAGTTGGTAGGTGGGGCATCGTTGGCCTTGGGTGGTGGCTTTGCTGCCACGCTCGATTAGGAAGTCTTTGCTTCCATGGTGGTTTGTTGTTGTTGTTGTTGTTGTTGTTATTGGCCCGTACTATCATTGAGTATCGGTGCCATGTTTGATAGTTTTTAATTACTGTTGATTGAACCCTAATATCGGTAGTTGATGTAGCGAGCCAAATGAAAGTAATGGTAGTGCCACGTGGCACTTCCTACAACCGGTAGAGAGCCAGACCGGGGGAAAACCTAGTAGAAATCTAGCAGAAATCTAGTAGATTTCACTATCACTGAAACCAGCTTCTAAGCACACGATTAGACCCCCGATAGCCTCAACAAGCCAGCAAAGGATTCTTCCAGCAAAGCGAAAGCCTACCGGTACCACCGATCGATTCCCTGTATCACGCGCTACCAGATTACGATCTACACGCACGATCGATTCCCTGTATCACTAAAACCAGCTTCTAAGCACACGCTTGAACCTCGTGTAGCCTTAACAAGCCGGCAAAGGATTCACCCAGCAAAGCGCAAGCCTACACTTCCTACCAGAAAGAATACGACGATTCCCTGTATCACCGGATAAGATGTATCACTGTGTCACTGTATCACTGAAGGGCCCGAAGGAATTGATTGCTTGCGACCAAAAGACGCGTACGATGTCAAGAACGAGCTTCGTATCAACCAAATTACAGGCTAGCACTAGAACAAGCCGGTAAAGGATCATCCCTCCCGGAAAGGCTAGCAAAGCTCACTCTTTTGCTCCTAAAACGATTAGTAGTAGAATAATTGGCAAATATGTCCAGGTCCAATAGCCATCCCTATTGTACCCGTACGACAAGCCTATCTGTCCTGGTCCCCTAGCCACGCCTAGTGTATCCGTACAGCAGCCTACCGGTTGGTCCCCTAGCCTGGCCTAGTGTACCCACACAGCCGTCAGTCTCTTACTAACACACTCACACCTCACCAGTTCCCCATTGTCACCTTACAACAGGGCCTTGATACCGGCTACTCCGACGTCTCCCTGCACAAGCTTGGTAGTCTGCACCTCCAAGCATCCGCTAATCGTGTGGCCGACACTTCCTCTGAGACTCCGCCAATCCTCAAGCGGACCGACGTCTCCGTACGAACTACTCATCCCAGCGGCCAGTCGAATCGATTTTGGTACGATCCGCACCTCCATCCTCGCACCGCCATCCGCACCAACGGCGAGTAGACCTCCAATCGCAGCCGACTCCGATATCATCGATTCTCAGCTGACCTAGATATGTTGACCTACTCCGAGTACTTCCGGACTACTCCAAGCCCCTTTGGGAGCACGGCAGAGCGGAACAAAGCTTATGCCACCATCTTTAGCTACTTCACTCTGGCCTCCCCCCCCCAGGTCCTCTTGGAACATCTACTCAACCTCTTTGAGGCTGAGGCTGTGGGCGCGCTGGGGATCTTTGTAGCTGACTCCCAAGGCCTGCCCTGCCTCTGATTGGTGCATGGCCTTCGAAAGTACCCGGGGCCCTTGGCTCAACACAGCCCCAACAAAAACAAGGCCTTTAGGTACTTGGACGACAATGAAGGGGAAGCGGGGGAACTGGTGCTAGTAGATTCAGCCATGCTGTCCCCCACAACAGCCACGCGGGTGCTAACCCTGGATCATCATCTGGCAGAGGTGGATGCGCACCCCGCAAGACTGTCCATCCCAGTGATACCAGAGGGGACCGCCCACTCTGAGTTGATACAGGCCCACAAGTCTTTCTTCATTCCCTTTGAGTTGGTGCACTTTCTCTTGGGAAAGGGGCTCTCTCCAAAACAAGCCATGGAGATCCTCCATCCTTGGCTCAACATGGCGAGGCTAATGGAGTCCTGCATCCCCCTGTTTAACACTCTCAGGTTAGCTGGGACTACAGCTACAGAACCCGGTGGCAGCCCCAAGCTCCAGCAGCCAGGTCCATTCTTTAGAAATGAGACCGGCCTTATCAGCTACATGAAGCTCAAGGTGATGTACCGGGACCTGCCAGAACTGGAGCGAACTGGGGATCCACCAGGAGACCCAAAGCTCACAGCAGCAGTCACGGCCCTCACAGACCACCAACTAAAGCTAAGTGAGAATATGGACCACAAGCGGTCGCAGACAGTGAAAACCATTTGGGGCCCCTTGTACACCCAGCGCTTGCTTCTGCTCTGTGGTAAACAGGAAGAAGCGAACCTCCCCCCTATCTACCAGGCCTGGGCTCAAAAGAGCAAGCACGAGAGGACCCACATGATTTTCCAAAGCCATGTGGCAGCCAGGGCATCTGAGTTGGGGATCCAAGCCCCCTTGATTACCACCGCCGCTCTCAAGAGGTTCCAGGATGGCAACTTCCATGGTACTGACCCCTTTGATGTGGCAGATGGAATACTCCCCATGGCTTTCACACCCCCGGGTGGGTCTGCCGCCACCCTGAAAAGGGAGCAGGAGGCAGCCGCCACTGTGGCAGCATATGACACTATGATCTCCACTGAAGGCAACTCCCTCACCTTGAAGGACTCCCTGGAGCTCCAGAAGACAAAGGCCTACATCCCTGTCAACTGGACTGAAGCCACCACCCAGTTGGAGAGCTACCTGGCCGTCCTAGCCACCATCCTAGGACTCAACCATGATGTCGTCACCAGCTACCAACAAGGCCTCCGCAGGCTCAAGATCCAGCAGATGCCCCTCCGCAGAGCAATTGCAGATGAGGTGGGAGAATTCCTCACCCCTGCCATTGTAGTCTACTACTTCCAAATCCGAGTCAGGGGATGGCTTGAGGAGCAGTGGGAAGCAGCCTCCATCCTTCCCTCCCCGGACTTTGGGGTGGACTTCCACACCTTCAGGATGAGCCAGAACCTCAACTGGCTCCCCAATGTCTCCAACGTGGCTGCCCTGAGACTACTGTGACGACCGGATCCTCCTCCATCCCCCACCAAGGCGGGCGCCAAGGGGAGTAGCCACAACAACAACAGCACCACTCCCTCTAGCAGCCCGGGAGTCCGCAACCCAACCGTAGGGACGCAACAAACACGACTCACCAATCCACACCGGGACTCCCGCCTCCGAGACAGCAATCATCCCATTGTCAAGAAACTGGAGTCAGCAAAAATGAGGGAAGCCATCCAAGTTATGAGAGACAAAGGGAAAGGCCCCCTCTCCAGACCAGATGGCCAAGAGAGATGCCACTCATGGCACATCAAGGGTGCCTGCTTCAGCAGCTGCAAGCACATATATGACCATGTGGCCATCACTCCCACCGAGCAAGATCTACTCTGGGAATGGTGCCAAGAGGCATATGCCTGACCGGTCGGCACGCGCCCTCACTTGGGCGCGGAGCCCTCCCCACCCCACATGGGCATTGGGGGGATCATACTAAGTAACAATCCATCATCTAATCACGAATCTAATCCTCACTTACGAATCACACATGAATTAGGTAAGCACAAACAGCACGCGCGCGCATGTACCCCTCCCAACTTGTATGTGCCTTCCCAGATCTCCACAAGTTCTACAGATTCCACGGAAGCGCCCACCATGGGGGCAGCAACCACCCCTCCCCCCTTGCCAAGGCCTACGTCCGAGTCCCTAGTCCCTGCCACAGTCCCTACCGGGCCCCCTACAGTCCCGGCCAACCCATTGCCTAGGCCCGAGCTCCTAGTCACTCCCACAGCTTTGCCTAGGCCCGAACCCCTAGTCCCTGCAGCATTCGTGCCTCGGTCCAAGCCCCAAGTCACCCCCCTCCTGTCTAAGTCCAGCGACGCGCTGGCCTCTCCACCCAGCAACTTGCTGGCCGCTTCACCCAGCAACACTGTGCCTCGGTCCGATCCCCCAGTCACCCCCCTGCTGCCGTACCCCACTGACAGGCTCGACGTGCACGTCAACCGGGCTATCAAGGTCTACAACAACAGCACTAGCTGGGGGGACTTCATCCGGACAATCCGAGGACAAGGTGACATCCACCCCGATGTGGGTAATCTCCCCCATCCAGCCAGCCTCCTCTTAGCCCACTTTGGGAAAGAAGGCACTCCGGCCTCCATGACAGGCCAACCTTGGACCCCTGCCAGGATTGCCAGTGCCCTCTCCAGGGGGCCTCACCAATCTTCCCACCAGGGCATTGCCTTCCTGCGGGAAGAGTATGCCGACATGATGGACAAGCAACAATGGACTGTCCTCCCTGCCAGTCTCATCCACGACCTTCCAAACCTCCAGCTAAGTCCACTGGGGCTAGTCCCCCAGCGAGGCCGGCGCCCCCGAATGATCTCAGATTACACCTACTCTGAAGTTAACCAAGACACCATCCCTCTCGCCCCAGCAGAAGCCATGCAATTTGGCCACACCCTGCCCCGGCTCCTCACCAAGCTGCACCGGGCGAACCCTCGGTTTGGCCTAGTCTACATGTCCAAGATTGACCTCGCGGATGGATTCTACCGGGTCCAGTTGAACCCAGAAGACACCATGAATCTAGGAGTGCTGTTCCCTTCCCAAAAGGGCGAGCCACCCCTCATTGGAATCCCCCTCACCAACCCCATGGGATGGAAATCCAGCCCACCAAACTTCTGTGCCTTTACAGAAACCATTGCAGACCTGGCCAATGCCACCCTCTCCACAGGGCTGGCAGAGGCCAGGATCACACCCCATCGACTGGATCTCCCCTCTGAAGCCACGCCCGCCGCGCCTCCAGCTCCCCCAGATACGCCCCCCGCACCACCGGCGCCCACGCCTCCCGATACTGCACCTACGGTGCCCCATCTGGCCACTCCTCATAGTACCACTCCCAGCAAGAAGCCGGTGCAATACTGGGATGTTTATGTGGATGACTTCTGTGGCCTTGCGCAAGGCAACCAATGGACCCGACGCGCCATCAAGAGGGTGCTCTTCCAGTCTCTGGACAAAGTCTTCCGGCCCCTGGAGGCCTCTGACACTCCCTTCAGACAGGAACTGGCCTCCCTCAAGAAAATGCGCCAAGTGGACGCCAGGTGGACCACCAAGAAAGTCATCCTGGGCTGGCTCATTGATTCCATCAACAAAACCATCAGCCTTCCTCCCCATCGAGTGGACCGCCTACAGGAGATTCTGCATTCCATTTCCCCCACCCAGCGCCATGTCCCTATCAAACAATGGCACCAAGTCCTTGGGGAGCTCCGGTCGATGGCCCTTGCCATCCCTGGCGCCATTGGCCTCTTCTCCATCCTCCAAGAAGCCTTCCGCCACCAGGAACCGGGCAGGCAGCGCCTCCAGTTCACCAAGCGCGTCCATAGCTTCCTTCGCGACTTCCAATGGCTGGCCAATGATCTCTCCAACAGGCCTACTTCCATTGCAGAACTGGTGCCAGATCCTTTCCCTGCCACCATGGGCGCTTGTGATGCCTCCGGTATGGGCATGGGGGGCATCCATTTTGTCCCCCTTCCCACTGGCGCGGTGCAGCCCATCATGTGGAGGCATGCATTCCCCAAGTGGGTCTCCTCCCAACTAGTCACCTTTGACAACCCAGATGGCACCATCACCAACAGTGACCTTGAGCTCGCTGGTTCCATTGCCCACAATGACATCCTTGCCCAAGCTGCCTGTGTCCAATCCAGAACCACTCAGCACAACTGCTATGACAACACAGCAGCGGTCTATTGGCAAAGGAAAGGCGCCACCACCACCACCGGCCCTGCCGCTTAACTCCTACGGATTCAGTCCATGCACCAGCGTCTCCATCAATATGTCCCCCTCAGGGATTACATCCCTGGACCTGTGAATCACCTAGCTGATTTGCTCTCTCGCTCTGACCTCTCTGACACTGCCCTTCTCAATCATTTCAACACCACCTACCCCCAGGACTTGCCCTGGATCTTATGTCCCCTGCAGCCTCCCATGCATTCTGCTCTGACCTTGGCTCTATCCAGAAGACCATGCGCGCTTCAGTCACTGAGCTCTATGCCAAGCGCAAGGATGCCCATTGGAATCAATGGGTTCAATTCTGTGTGTCTCAAGGCTTTGAACCAACCCTCCACTCTGTTACAGATCCAATCCCCATCCTCCAAGTCTTTGCCCAGCGCCTCCATGACGGCCAACTCTCCTATAGCCGCAAGCCCATCAGATCTCGCACAGTATCGGACACCCTCTGGTCAGTGGGCCAGACGCTGGCCCGCTTGGGGTCCAAAGACCCAAGAACCAACTCTACCGGCAGTCTTGACTTCAGGCTAACTGCCCAGTTCAAGGCCTATGCCAAGCTAGACCCAGCCCCGTGCCGGGTCAAACCAGTCCCCATCACCCTTGTCATACATGCCCTTCGCTTTGCATACTATGACTCCCCATCCCCTACCCGACAGGCCATTGCAAACATGATCTGCATAGCCTTCTTTTTCTGTCTGCGCCCTGGTGAGTACACTGGTACTACCAGGGACGACCAAGCCTTCCACCTCAAGGAGGTCTCCTTCTACCTTGGCTCCAAATTTGTACACCATGATGGCCCTGAACATGAGCTCCTTGCTGCCACCTCTGTCACCCTGACATTCACCACGCAGAACAATGGGGACAAAGGTGAGGTAGTTGCTCATGCAAGGAGTGGCGACAACCTATGCTGCCCTGTAGCAGCATGCGCGCGCCAACTGCTCCACCTCAGGGGCTGCTGTACTAGCACCCATCCCTTCAGCCCAGATCTCAAGCTTGCCAGTTACTTTGACAATGGGGTTCTCACCCTCGTTCGCGCGGCAACTGTCACATCCTCCATGAGAGTCTATGCCCAGACCCTCTACCATACCACAGGCATCTCCCCTGCAGCAATCTTGGCTCGGTCCCTTCGAGCGGGAGGGGCTATGGCCCTGCTCCAGGGCAAATGTGATTCTAATGTCATCAAGCTCCTTGCAAGATGGCACAGTGACTGCATGATGAGGTACTTGCACCAGCAGTCCCTCCCCATCTTCCAGAATCTTGCCTCTGTAATGTTCAACAATGGAACATACTCCTTCCTGCCAGAAGAGTGGGTGCCGGCGGCAGCCCCCACTCCCACTGGCAGCTCTCTCTGATTCCTCTTGGGGAATCTCCCACCCTCCCAGTCTGGTCTCCATGTCCCTTCCAGGTCCAGTCTCCATCTCGCTCCCACCCTGTGGCTTGTGGCCCAATGGCAGAAAAGGCTTAACAGCCAAAGGCTTAACTGCCCAAGCTGTTAAGCCAGGCTGTGCGCCGGTGTGTGTGGGCACAGCAAACTAAGGGACCGGACTACAGCCTGCAAAACAACCAACAGGCTGGAGTTCCCGGCTCCCCCTCTAGCATTTGCTTAACCCACCAACACACCCATGAACTACAAGCATTGCACATACAGTACTACAAGTAGGCTGGCTACTGAGGCTATCACGAATGTAGTGAGTGATAGTTGAAAATTAAAGGTCAAGCCTGAAAAGATAAAAATGTAAGATAATCCTATTGACTAGAGTAATTAAAAAGTATGATCATTGAAATCTTGTTGGGTTGAACTGTCCCAGATGTCATTTTCTGGACTACCTCAGAATGGGTCCCCCAAAAGATTTTCTTCAACGACCCCATACCTACATATGCATATATTGCGTGCACACGTTGTTTCTCAACAGTTAGAAGAGAGGAGAGACGATCGAAGCGACACAAAACAACAAAAACTTTCACAGTCCTTGCGTTCTGAGTCTTGAATCAGTCGTCGTCTTGTGTCTGTCCCAAAAAGTTTTTTTCAATTAGTTCGATGGCATTCCATTCTAGACCAGTCGCGGCGGTGAGGGCAATACTGTGCCGTACGTGAAACCAGGGGTCATAATAACAGGGTGTGTGCCACCGCGCGAAAAAGAGAAAACACTATGAGTACTATAGGTAACACCCCGTCCTCCGTTTTGAGAAAAAACTCCCTTAAGAAAAATCCGAGGCGCGCGCGCCGAGGATTTTTCTTAAGGGAGTTTTTTCTTTAGAGAGGGGATGACACGTGCCAACCAAATCGACTCCGAGTATTATCAGTGGGGAGGAGGGGTGTTACTTGGTACCACTCTAGCTCCTTGTTTACGAGGCCCCGCCGAGGAAACAAGGAGCTAGAGTGGTACCAAGTAACACCCCTCCTCCCCACTGATAATACGAGGAGGAGGTAAAGGAGGAAAGGGGTGTTGACATGGTAATCTCTATGGCTTCGGAAGGACGAGCACAATGGAGGAGGAGGGGTTCCTTGTTGCTAGGGCGTATCGGTGTTGCTTACAGTAGCGTTTTGATGCTGCTACAGGGGGAGTAGGAGCTGTTGTTGCTGCTACGGGGGGGGACAGGGAGAAGGGTAAACTGGTACCGATTGGTGGTACCGAGGAGTACTCGTAGGAACAAGTACAAGATGTACGGTAGGGATCAGTGGTACCATTTTGGTGGTACCGGAGTACCACTCACTTTGTTAAGTAATAATTTTTTCAACGCATTGCACCTGTTTTTAGGTATACTCAAGCGTAAAGAGGGAGCAAACGCGCGGGATTTGCAGCAGCAGAAGGATTTGGTTGATCCCTTGACACCACCATCTGTGTAGAATCTAGTAGAAACTCTACTGCAACCTGGATTTTTGCTGTTTTTCCCGGTTGTAATTCATAATTTCAAAATCAACCACTTTCAAAAGCAAATTGTTGCTCCCCGACCATGGGAATAGACCATTTTTACTGCTTTCTTTCCTATTACAACAACAAGAAACCCATCCTATCACACTGTAAGTCATTGCCGGTCCTTTGGTTGCTGGGGGGGGGGAGATGTTCAGGCTGTTTTGGTTTGATTTGCGACAGGAGTTGCTGTCGTCATTTTTATTTGCTTCGTTGTTGCTCATAAGAATGCTGCTTCTTTTTGCTTGTTTGACCATGGGAAAAGCAAGCAGCGAGCAGCGATAAGCTTAGTGAGAAGGGAGAGCAGCATGAAGGATCAACAATGACGATGACGAGGATGACATCTTAGCAACAGCAGCTGTCAGCGGTCGTGTTGCTTCTCTTGATCCGCCGTTACTGCTGCTCTCGCTATTGTCTCCACTGAGCAACAGCAGTGTCCCTACGAGCAGTCCCTACAAGCAGCGTCCCTACAAGCAGCGTCATTTGTGTTCCCATTAACAACAATTCGCGTCCCACAAGGAGCGTTCTTACTACGAGCAGTGTCCTCATCCTCCTCATAGCCGATGGGGATTTGCAACCAGCACCGCGCTGCTCCAATCTAGAGGAAACTGCTGTGTATTTCTTGCTCTGGCGTGCAAACTACAAGCACTGCTCTGCTCTGATCTAGGGGACTGGTGTATCCACAGCGTACGAACTACAAGCGCTGCTTCATTTATTCTTGTTACGGGACGACCATATTTCTCGTTCCAGCGTCCGAACTACAACAAGCTCCCATTTTGGCCCCAACAGCCTCAATATTCATCATGGTATGCTCTGTAGCAAGAAATAGGTCTACAGACTAATTCTAGCTCTTTTTTGGCATATACTCTGGTCCCTAGTCTGCTGTGTATTAGTCTGTTCTGGGAGTATCGAAACTAGTTGTAAGAGAACAGTGCTCAAAATACGAATGGAAATTGCACACCAGTACGTTCTACTGGAAATCACGTAGAAAATAGTACCAGAATAAAGTGTGGTACCGGAGTACCACTTTTGGTACCAGAGTACCACCATCTGCTACCGGAGTACCACTCCCTTCTCCCGCCCGTTGAGCCTGTTTCAAACCCTCATTTTTCTTGGCACTTAGGAGTGAGTGCACGTGCTCGTCCGCCGAAGCCATAGGATTACCGTAGGATCTATTATTTCTCTCGTCACTAACACGTTTACACGTGTAGTCAGCTAGGTATCCCTACTAGTGGTATTCAGTGATTTCAAGTATTAGTATTTAGATTTGTGAGTGTTTTCATGTAAGATGACTTCTCGCATCGAACCTCTATTGGTGCACTATTAGCGCGCCATTACTGTTAGCGATTCAGCGAGTAGGCTCGCTTATTTGCCTGTTAGTCGTACGTGTGTTATCTCATTCGTGTGTTTCTCCGAATGTCCGTACGTCTGTACGTTTGCTACCGGCGCTTTTCTAGAGTCCCCGTGTCTTCGTACTCGTAGTGTTAAGTACTTGTAGAAGATACCTTAAGGGCCGGTCTTCTTATTTGCACCGCCACATACATCTCCTACATAAGGAGAATAGCTTTACTCCACCCATAAGTTTAGTGAGTAGATCTGCAATATTAGTTTCACCGGGTTCCTTTCCAATCCGGATAATCTTCCCTGCAATGCATTCGCGTGCCTTATGGTAAGCAATGCTGTTATGCTTCTTCTTGCAAGGGCTTTCCGGATGTGTTACATTCTTAACAACCGAGTCATTGTCACAATACATGTTGGTTGGTCCCTCTATAGGTATGCCCATCATTCTGAGCTTATATCGTAGGCCTTCTACCATTTCGATTGCGATCTTGAGTGCCACGATCTCTGAGCCAAACGTGGATGTTTCAACAGTTGTTTGTCTCTTAGAGAACCATAGGATTGGTGCCCTGTTAACAAAGATGATGATTCCCGTATGAGACCTCCTAGTAGCCTTGCAACCAGCATGGTCGGCGTCCACGAAACATGTGGTAGTTACGGAGTTTCCTCGTGGTTCGGGCATATCTGGAGGAATTAGTTCCCCCGCTTCCGGATAGAATTCGGCCCAGTCACATTCATGGAAAACTGATTCATCAAGTTCTGGGATGGAGCAATCAAACACCAACTTTGATTTGCTGTAATTCTTTAAGTATGCAAACAAATGAAACAATTGGTTTAGATGTCCTTCTCGGGCCTGCGCAAGATACCGGGACATAAGTGAAACAGGCATTACAATATCTAGCCTTCCGAGTTCACATATCCAACGGAGTATACCTATTAAACCCTGGTAATAGTTCTGTTTCTCCGGACCAAGTTCTGGTGAGGCATCAATTTCGGGCCTATATCCAGTTGCCAATGGTGATTTTGCGGATTTTGGGAGTATCTTGAAGGCATATTGCCCCCTACTCAATTCCTCTTCAACAGACTTAACGGCTTTGGAGGTATACTTTGTTGAAGACATGGACCAGTACTCAGCCCCATCAACAGATGTGTTACCAATATCCGCCCCTAGATAGAAAGTGGGTGGTTCAACAGTCCCATCCTTCAGTTTGAACTGTCTTTCGATTGCGTCCATTTGGAACTTTGGATCCATCCCACATACAAGGATGTCATCCACATATGCCACGCAATATTCGTAATATGCTGAGCCATCTTTCTTTACAGCCGGTCGCATATATACATCTGGATCCGCCTTGCAAGACTTATATCCAAGTCCCCTTAAGTGCTCAGACAGATGAGATCGAAATGATGCGCCCGCTACTGGTAATCCATATAGAGCTCTCACAATTTTGCAGGGCCTTCCACATAACTCTGGTGCAAATCCTTGTTCCAGTGTAGCCACTGTGTAGTACTTTTCCTTAATTGGTGCGGTTAAGTATGCATTTTGGATGTCAGCACTTAAGACCTCAAGGTCATTAAGTGCAGCAACTAAGAAGAACATCCGAACCGAATCCCTGCTGGGCACGCTTGAGTATGTATACTCCCGTGATATTTCGGGCACTTTATGCCCATCCCCAACGAGTCGGGCCTTCCGAGTTAAGTCTATCTTCACATCAAATACCATGTGCATAGTGATTTTTGTATGTGCCACCGGTACTTTGTCCTCATCATTGAACTCAAAAGCTATGAAATTGTTCTTCATTTCTTTTGCAATAGCCCGGGCCCAATAGTCACTGCCAGATTCCTCATCTATCCTTCTTGCTTCAGCAATTGTTTTTGGTAGTCTAACCCCATACTTATGGGATTTGGTCCAATATTTGGTCTTGGCGCTGGAGATAATCCGGTCTTTCTTCCGAATTACCCGATAGGCCCACCACTTGAAGGCTGGCTCATCTATTATGCCTTGATCCTTGGCGAACAGGGCTGTTTCGACGGGGAAACTTTCCTTCATGTCACTTAACTTTGCCCAAGAGGAAGTTCCATCTTTCCAACTGACCAGGATTCTCCACCCTTTGGTTGTCGGCTTAGTCCGAGTTTGTCCGGACTTAGTAGTGATAGTTGCCTGTTGTACTGTCAGAGCCTCTTTATCCTTTTCATAGTCAAGTAGCTCGTTCAGGAGACAATACATGCGCCCTTCATCGTCCACGGAGGAATAGAGATTCTCCGCTAGCACATTTGCTGTGTAGATCTCAATGGATCCGTCCGGCATAGAAACCTCGTAGGACCTTGTGTCTAGGAGTGGATTGTTATTCTTTTCTCCGACTAGGATTCCGCTTGCGTCCCTGTACCGGTTATTAACCGTACCGCGAATCCGTTGGTCCCCTATCTGCAGTAGCACTTGGCTTCCAAGGTACTCATCAAGATTGTCGGTTAAGTCATCAATATCCGGGGAGGACGCCTCTGGCTCAGCCATAAGTACCTCGTCCTCACCCTCATATTTGCCATCGAATAGGCCCAGGGGTGGTTCCCCTAATTCATTTTCCAGGTAAGTATCCGAGGGCTTTGCCTCATCGCCGATCTTTTCATTAAGTAGCTTGTTGTGTTCCTCTAACTGCAGGATAGTGTCTGGGTGTCTCCATTCCACTTCAGATATAGGCCGTGTGCCGTTTGTTATGTGTACTTTTCCAGTCTTATACAATACGTAGTGACAATCGCCACCTCCATAAGTATCTCCACATGGGCCCAGCCATCTTCCGTATTTCTCCGACTTATCCTGTAGGTCGTACCAACGGATGAAATCGTACCAATCGTGTATCATGTATGGGGTGATATCTGGAGTATATCCATGGACTAACTCAAACCCCGTTCTTCCCATCGCAGATGGGTCCCCAGATGCGGTGTTACTTAACCTTCCGGCCGCCAACATTCCACAAAAGGCCCAGCACCTCCTCGGGCTTCCTTTCTTAGAAGTCATCAATCTGATTGATCTCCTTAGGTCCCCTGCACTGTGTTCTGCCGTATTCTGCCACCAACAGTGGGGCTGTATATAGGTTTGTCGTATGCGATACTCCGACCGAAGTTTAGTCCATCCGGTGCTGTGTGTCTCATGATTTCCTTGGGCCTTTGCCCCATCGGTGACAAGGTGTTCCGGTATTCCTACCTCATTTATGAAGCAAGATAGTCCGTCGTGGCATCGTTTCTCCCCTCTTACTGGATAGAATGCCACATATCCTTTTCCATTGGTAAAGATCTGTGCGTCAGTATCATTTCGAATGATACTCGGTACTTTGAACTTCATGGTATCAGCGAACCATCGACCCTTAAGTACTTTCCTGTTTCTCCACTTTTGGGTCTTTAGCCTTCGGGTGATTGGTTGTGTAAGGTTTCTTATGCCTTCCTGGGTAGTGACTTTAATCGTTTCTTCGGCCCTCTTAACACTGATGTTCCACATCTTTGCAATGGCCTCTGAATCATATCTGTCCACTTTCTCCGGAATCCTTATCGGAGGTCCCCATTGTCCACGCCGGATAAATGATCTCTTCTCTAGGGAAGTTTCCTTATCTATCTCATCCTGTTGTCGGCAGAGTAGTTTCCTTACTTTTGTCCGAGCTTTTGCTTCCTTTTGGATGGCAAGCTCTTCCTCTGTTAGGGAAATAGAAGTTTTGGTTGAGGTAGCTGAAATTCGGAGTATCTCCGAGCTTTCTCTGTCCCCGGTACCCTTAACAAAAGCTGAGTGTAACCGGTCGCCAATCTCTTGTTGAGTATACCCCGGCCGTTGAGTACGGGTTGTACAGATTTTCTGTAGGTATCTGAGGCGGTAATCCTTGTGTTTTACATTGATGAGGATAGGGTTGTCTGTGGAGCGTATCCACGATTCAGTTGTCCCAGTCCATCCTCCTCCAGAGAGGGCGGCCACTACTCGTGGAAACGACGCGGTTGCTGCTTCTTCATCTTCTCTGAAGTGGGGGGCGTATGGGTCCCAGGTATGAGTGTCGGTTGCAAGAACTTGGTCACATGTATCGAGTTCCCGGTGTGTCGGCTTCCGCGTGTCAAAGTATGACAGAACACCATCAACTAACAATGGTATTGCCAATTCGAAGCCGTCGGCCCGAAAGATAAGACTGTGACTGGAGGAACTGCAGTATCTTCTTGGTGTGTCTTCGACCACATTCAAATTGCATTCTCTGATTTGGTTCGGGCATATCAGACTGTGCTGCAATGATTCTCCGAAATAGAGGGCCTGTCCGAATACCAATATGTATGTGATACCGTCCGTTGGGTCTGTCCAAGCAGTAGCACAACGGGCAATAGGAACATCTTTCATTGGTGAGTACACGTCTGAAAATGGAGCAACATCAGCAAATGTCATGATAGAATCCAGTGAATCGAGTAATACCATGTTGGATCCAGCTGCAGTTGTGTCTGCATGGCTATCCAGCTCGCAACGTCCTGGCTTAACACTGGATGACTGGGTCATCTCTTTGAGATGGATTATTGGCCGGCCTACCCGAGGTTCTATCTTAAGGCCCCGGCCGGCGAATCAATTCCCATTCCCGTTTCCAATGTGGCTGTGACAGCCAAACTGGTTTCCAGCTGAACTGTGTGTATTGGGAGGGTTTGCAGCTGTGGCTGCTGCCACTTTTGGTTGTTGGTTGCCCCCGCTATTGCTTGCATTCCTTGCTTGTTTTAGCGCTCGGACTTTTTGTTGCTGCTCTTGGGACATGCTCAACCATATTTCTCGTGGATAGAACTTGCATTCAACGGGCCCTTTATAGGTCCCTGGTTGTGCCTTTGAGCCACCACTATTGTTGTTGTTGTTGTTTTGTGGCTTGTTGGAAGAGAAGTTGCCGCGTTTGTTGTCACCTTTCCTCTTTTTGTTGTTAGTGAAGGCTGACACATTCCTACCCCTCTTTTGTGGTTGATTCTGGAGTTTCTTTACTCCGAGCATTCGAGTAAGATACGCCGAAGCCTTCTCGAAATTTGCGTAATAGTCCGATTCTTCTGTTATTACATTTGGGATGGATTGTTCAAGTCGTACATCCTGTAGGGATCGTACGAAGTCGTACACGAACTGGTCCTCAGGTGGAAATGCGCCGTATCTTATCAAGGTTTGTTTTGCGTCGTGCCATAGCCTTTTGTGCCTGTCAAAGTTGTAGTGTTTGGAATCCCCCGTGTACACCGATTCCCGGATAAACTGCCTTTTTGCTTCGACAATTAGTTTTACGTTGGTTGCCTCATAGGCTTGAGAGTAGAGGGCAAAGTATGCCTTTCGGCCGTCACCCCCTACCCCGTGTTTGGTCCCAAAACTTTGTATATAGGACCAACCGGGTCCGGATCCCACCAGCTTAAACAATATCCCCCAGAGAGTATTGTTGTCTTTAGACCAATGAGAGTTGGCGTGAATCGTGCATCTTATTGCATATTCAGTCCAGTCAGGGTAAGTGTCATCTGGGCCCGATCCGACTGTTCCACACCTGTCGGTTTCTCCGACTGCAGATTGTTGTCTTATCGTGTAAAGTAGGGATGTCTTGGTGACACCCCTCTTATGCCGTAGATATTCACGTAAGTTCTCATCAAATTCCCTGAATTTTGACATTGTAGTCAGTTTGTCGGGTAGTGTTAGATCCTTAACTGCCGTATTTTCATCGTCCTCCTTTGTAGATCTCAACCGTTCCCGTGTATCCATCTCGGCCGTTGGGTCCTTGATCCAGTCCACTTCGGTGGCGGTTGCGCCTATCATAGGCTGGAATTTAATCCAAGCCACGAACAGCTTCAGTCGGTCGCCAAATGCCCTTCCAATAAAGACTTCCTGTGGATCCGGGCATAGATGGTGTTTTGCCTTGGTTAGAGACCCTAGAGTGGACTTGATCCCTTCTGAATCGAGGTCTGCAATGGCCTTCGTGTTAGAATATCCATGCCTGAATATTTCGTTTGCTGTAGGCCTGTTGACCCCAAAAGACTCGAGGATCTTCCTGAAACAAACCTCGGCTGATGTCAGCGCCCTTTCTTCTTCGTAGCCAGGGATGCCGTGATTGGCTTCTGCCCTTTCTTTGGCTTCTCTTGCTGTGGTTGATAGAGATATGTTCCTGCTTGATAGCCTTGTGACCAAAGTCACTGTTAGTTGTTCAAGCTGTTCCGGGTCCAACCTCGTTGTTACCGATGGAGGTAGTAGGCCCAACAAGTTGCCCGCCGCCTCTCTTCCCGCCGCGTCCGCTGCTTCTGCTTGTGCTGTTGCTGCTGCCGCGATTGCGGCTAGTTGAGCTCTGGTTGGTGGCGCCATGGTGTCGTTTTGGAGTATGTTGTAGGAATTAGGCTTGTAATAAGGTGTTTGTTAGCTTTTGCTTTCTTGAGGAAGCTGCGTTTTTGTGATTTTCTGAGTTCTGAAGCAACTTGTGGAGTATTTTCTTTCCACGCGCTTTTGCTAGTAAACAGGTTCATATCCACGGTATGAGGATTGATTCCTATCTGAACCCAAATTTTTCAGTTCCTATATACTTAAGCTCAACAGTTGTTTCCCTGTTTCCGAAACGGTATCGAATATTCGTTCGTCTCTTATTAAATATTTGGTTCGGCATTTTTTGTCATTTCTATTTTTTGTGTATGTGTTTATCCAATACTGGGTATGTATATTACCTCGGCTGGTTTTGTTATCATATCATTTGTATACGAGTGAGTATACTTGGGCTCTTTTCTGTAGGAATTAAATTTGATTCCCATTTGTTTTGTTTCGAGGTCACATTTCCGAGGTCGCGTGCCTCTCTTTATTAACGGTTCTTTTGTAGCCGTTATGCGATTCGTAGTACTGAACAAACGTACGTCTCTTTATTTCGGACGTTTATTTGCCGTTGTATTTTTTCGACACATCTTTTTGCTGTTCCCATTGTCGGGGACCTCTTGCAAGTGTCTATTTAGGTGGATAACAAGCTTTTGGTGTCCTTTTCTCCCCTACAAACCTCAGTAGAAGCCACGGGTATTAGCCTGGTGTGCTCTGCTGCGCTAGTGTTGTTAATCTTCTAAGCGCCTGAGTCTCTTCTGTTGAGGAGGGTCTTTAACGTCCAGCTCTTGGCTTCAGACGGCGATTAACCGGTGATCAGTCGGCAATCAGCTTTCGATTTGTTACCCAGACTCTATGAGTCCATTTGGGTCTGATAAACTCTATTATTTCTCTCGTCACTAACACGTTTACACGTGTAGTCAGCTAGGTATCCCTACTAGTGGTATTCAGTGATTTCAAGTATTAGTATTTAGATTTGTGAGTGTTTTCATGTAAGATGACTTCTCGCATCGAACCTCTATTGGTGCACTATTAGCGCGCCATTACTGTTAGCGATTCAGCGAGTAGGCTCGCTTATTTGCCTGTTAGTCGTACGTGTGTTATCTCATTCGTGTGTTTCTCCGAATGTCCGTACGTCTGTACGTTTGCTACCGGCGCTTTTCTAGAAGGACCCAGATTTCCAGTCCATGCGAGCTCACGTTGACCGGAACTCTGGGTCAAAAAAGACAAAAACCGAGGCGCAAATGACGCAATTTTTCTAAACCGGTGCGTTGGTTTAATTTTTTTCCGATGTTTTCATACGGTATACGATACGGTACGGTACGGTACGATTACCATTGAGCAGGTGTCATACTTCGTAATTTTGAATCCTTCCATTTGAGTATTGAGGCGGGCCCAAACTCGACCCAAGAACTGCAGTGGAATACCAATGATTACAATAGGGAGGATAGAAATCCGAAAGCGCAAGCATGGCGATGACGATTCCATTATTCGGATTGTAGTGCTGGTCTCAATGTTTGCACTGTTCGGCTTGGTACGGGTACGCTCATCCTTACCTTTCTATGATGACCTAGAATTTCGATCGATTGGATATGCTGTTGGCCCATTCGCAACAGAAAACGAAAGCGAAAGCAAAAGCGAAAACGAAAACGAAATAACAAAGAATAACAGGAACAAGTTCGACGACCCAAACAAAAGCTGGTGGTACCACGAGGCGGCTCCACAACTGCATCGCGCCAAGACGCACTTCCTGACGTCCATTCCGGACGAATATCGTTTGGTATTGAAGGATGAGGATTACGAGGATTTTCCGGCTTTCAACAACCACACCCATCGCACCCATCGCAACAGCACCCCGGAGTGGTTCGACAACGCCATGGATCGATATTCCTCAAACCCAAACAACGCCTTTCCCCAGAAATTGCACCTGGCGGAAATGAATCCTTCTATTGCCCGGTTGCCCGCATCCTTTTATCGTTCCAACGATCGATGGTTGCGGGAGACTCTTGTGGATACGAAAAAATCTTCCGCGGAATCCTCGTTACCGATCTATCTGGCAAGTTATCGCGTCACCCACTTGAACAAGTGTTTTTCGAATCGGGATGATTTTAGGATTTTCTATGCAAATGGTACCGACTCTGGTGAATTCCGCAGGAAACGCACCGACTACTTGGGATTCGCCCTCCTGGATGCCAGGCGGAACATTCTGGCCGACACGGTTTTAGAAATGCACACGGGAGTTTTCGGTTATTCGTATCAGGACTACCGACTCTTCAACCTGAAGGGGGGCGGCGAAGATGGCATTGGCGAGGAAGAATTGTACCTGAGCACCGAACGGGACATTGCGCCCATTCGAGTGTCCATGGGGGTCAATGCCAACACGGACGATGGCTTCAAGGAATTTTCACCAGCGTTTCGATCGTCGTCGTCGTCGTCGAAGCAACCACACAGGCATAGGTTCTCTTTTCGAGTTTCGGTCCGAGGTTACAAATCGTGCTTCCCCAACCCTGATTTCCAAAATTCTCGTGTTTCAATCAAAAATCTCTTGTATTTCAACGAACCAAACACAAACAAAAACGCAAACGGTTTGACGGCCGCAGTGACGACCTCTGCCCTTTTCCAACCCCACGGTAATCCGAACCTTGCATACCACGTTCGACTCGATAAAAAGTGCAACTCCTCGATCGTCAAAACCCCAGAGTACTATACTCGTGCCCAAAATTATACTAGGCACGTATCTAGCAATCCCAAACCTTCGTTCGAAAACATCGAAGCCGAACTCTTTCCGGGACGAAATGATTTGTTTTTAGTGGATCGCGGCTCGGCATGTTGCACCCGTATCAAAGCACACGAAATTCTGGGGACGAAGGAAACTCGCAACCACAACAACGAAAACGACAACGAAAACGACAACGACAAGCACGAAACTGATTACGAAAACGACGAGGACCTCTTGGTGGCTATTGTGCACCCTAAAACCCCATATCCGGGGAAAAGATTGCCCAAGGAAGTCCGGCCAAACACGTATCTTTCGAGATTCATCGCATTCCTTCCCAGGGAACCCTATACTATAATGGCCATCTCGGGAAAATTTTGCTTTGGTTATCCAGCGGAAAAGGAACTTGGGCACCACCAACAACAACAACAACAACAACAACAACAAAACAACAACGCCATGAATACCCCCGAATATGTCCACTACCTCAGAATGGGAACCATGGAAATGAATTGTCCCCGGATTCATTTTACGACTGGCATGGTCGACAAGGCAAATATTTCGGAAATAATGAAGCACTTCGCAAACGAAGACGGCAAAGAAGACATCTCAAATCACGATCACGATCGCAATGACGCCGAAGAAGATGCGGTCATCGTAGGGTTCGGCGTGAGCGATTGTTTGGCCCGTTTTGCAGAGGTTATGAAATCAGACATTATCGATATGCTGCGAGTCCGACAGGAGTAGTACAGTACCGGTACACACCCGTTACCCTGGCCGACGGCGACTGAAACACAGGCTCTAGGAGGATACCCCTGTTAACCAACAAAGGAATCCTCAAAGAACCCCTTTACGACAAAGAAGTCTTTCTCAACGCACCCGCCCAACGTGGCTTCCAGGTGCGACGATGCTTAACTTTTTATAACATGAGCTTCAACGACGTCGCTATTAAATTTCCACATTATGTACATTCGAAACTTGGAATGCGAAAAAACTGCTGTTTGAAGTCGATCGAACGAGCGCGCGCTACGGAACGAATGAGACACGAGTGAATGAATGAGACGCAAATGAGGATCGATGGAGTCATCTTGCTTCTACAGGAATGTGTGGTATTCCAACGCTCACGATTGAAATTACCCACGATTCAAGAAAATCTGAAAAGCAAGCCGGTCTTCAATATTGAAGACTGGATGAAGAACATATCCAAATTCTCTATGTGCAATGTACGTTGAATTTCCATTCAACAGCTTTTTACTGTTATAAGCTTTCTCAACGGCTCCTCGGAGTAGTTGACAGAGCTAGCTCACAATCTCAATCTTAGTTTTTAACAAATACATAAACCTTATTTTAGTACCTTTTTAGAGGCGTACGACACTGTTTAAACAGTCGAATAACCGCTTCGACCTTATTACTACCGGTAAAGACTACTTCAACTACTACACGAATAAAAAATTACCACTACTGCTACCGCATACAACTAACAAACAAACAACTGATCCTGACGATTGTCCAGTAACAAGAAGAAAACAACCAGTATGTCTTACTCAGTCATTCCCTTCAAGTATGACTTTGATCAAGAGTCTATTGACAAAATTGAATACAAGAACACCCAAGAAGTCAATGGATCTCAAGAAGTTACCAAGATCAAAATCCCTTTGATTACTGCAGGATCAACCAAATTACAAATTCTTTTCACCATCAATGAGTTCATTAGATCTAAGAAGACCCTCAACCTAACCACAGGACCAAGAATCTATGACAAGTTTGTAGATCTCCTCAGAGACTACACCGACTGTAGCTGGTGGAACAGCTATGTATCAGCCAACGTCCCACAGAGAACTGTGGACAACTTCCAGACGACAGTGGAAGCATTCATCAGCTTCAAGTTCAACAGCAACCTTGATGCCTATCAGAATCATAAAAGATTCCTCACCAACATTAAGAAGACAACCTCCATGACTGTACACCAATTTGTAGCGCAAGTCAACTTCCACAACCATGTTATCCTCCCATTACTACCGGGACACCCACCACAAGATGCAGAGATCAACGAAAGTGACTTCAAGAATCTAGTCTTCGAATCGATGCCAGAGGACTGGAAAGACATCTATCAACAACACCATTCTCCCCATAGAGATTCTCTCTCTAAAATGATGATAAGATTTGAAAGATTCCAATCTGTACAGAATAAAAAGAACAAGAAATCAGACAACCAGTCTCAAAACAACAACAACAGCAACAACAATGCCAACAACAACCGTAACAACCGTAACGGAAACAATCGCAACAACCGAAACAATCGCAACAATTGAAACCGAAACAACAACAACAATAACCAACACAACAACAACAACAACAACAATCAACGCAGCAACAACCAAGGCAACAACAACAACAAAGGCTCGACTAGGATCTCAAATGACTCACCGTGTCCTATCCACCCTGGTACCAATCACACCTGGGGTCAATGCTACACCAACAAGTATGGCAGCAACTCCAATCATTCTAATAACAACCCTAGGGACAACACCGACTCGCACGTGAATGACCGCAGCAGCAATTCCAACAACAGCAATCGATCCACTACCTCTTCGTCGCACGGCAGTAACTTCCATGAACCAGAGCAACACATGTGTGTCTTCATCAATGAACCAGAAGAAACCACCATCCCTACAACTCCTTGGCCGGATCTCTTCCATGTCGATATGGATATCGATGAAGAATACTACAACTCGGATCTTCAAAGGTTTCCCTCTGAAAAGACCGATTCCGACAACAACAAGCAAGATGTTGCTCCTAGCAAGGACAATGTCGACATCGACCTTGCTCCAACCACAGTAAGTGTCTGCAACTCAATCAAAGGATCCCTTGGGAAGTACTACTTGAAAACCCTCTTCGATTCTGGATCAACTGACAATCTTATAGTGGAATCAGCAATTCCCTCTGGAATCAAGAAGAACCTTCTAGACCAACCAATCCAAATGCAGACAACAAATGGCAAAACCACTTGCAACCACTACGTAACCTTGGAGAACACCATATTCCCAGAACTATCATACTCGATGAAAGTCCTACAAATCAAATGCTTCGTGGTCTCTCAGAATATCAACTACCACCTCCTTATCGGAAGGAAAACCATGAGAGATCTTGGAATGAAAATGGACTTCGAGACTTGTACCATAGAATGGTATGAGAAGACAATGGACTTCCATCCTCGCAATTACTTTGACAACAAATCCTTGCTCCACAAGGTTATGTCTGCCGAACCACACGCGATTGCAGAGAGTTACTCCAACCAATCAATCCAACAATCTTATGTAGATGGAACCACCAAGTATGAGAAAACTGACCTCCACAAGCTTGTCACCGACCAAAACCATCTCTCCTACCAAGAGAAACAAGCCTTGTTACCAATACTCCTCCAAAATGAAGAACTTTTTGAAGGCTTGAATGACAAGGAATTAGGCATTTTCCCTAATCAAACGTTCCACATTGATCTCCAGCAAGGCGCAACTCCATATCATGTAAAACAACCCTATTCCATTCCACTGCACCAACAAGAAGCAGTGAAGAAAGAAATGATCGACAAGTGAAACTTGGCATCCTCGAGCGGTGCTATGCAACTGAATGGGGAATGCCAACGTTTGTAGTGCCCAAACCAGATGGCTCCTGTAGACTCATTAGTGACTTCCGCGAACTCAACAAAGTCACCAAGAAACTTCACTATCCACTCCCAAAGCTCCAAGATATCTTCCACAGAAGAAGAGGCTTCAAATATGTCACCCTTATCGATGTCAGCATGCAGTTCCACACCTTCAAACTTGACGAGGCGTCCACCTGGCTTTGTGTCCTTGTTACTCCATTCGGAAAGTTCAGACTGCTCCGATTGCCAATGGGCTTCCTTAACTCTCCAAGTTGGGCCCAAGGCTGCATGGAACAAATGCTCTCCCACCTGAAGGACATCGAAGTATATATCGATGATATTGGTATCTTCTCAGACACCCTTGACTCCCATTGCAAATCAGTCTCCTCTGTTCTGTCCTTACTGAAGTGTCACAACTTCTCTGTCAAGCCCTCCAAGTGCCACTGGTTTCAATCCCAAGCTCCTTGGCTTGGCCACATTATCTCGCGCGATGGTATTAGGCCCAATCCAAACAAGATTGCTCCTATTCTGAAACTTGCTTTTCCCTCAACAACAACCCAACTTCGATCCTTTGTTGGGATGATTAACTTCTACTGAAACTTCTACCCCAAACGCGCTGAAGTCCTTGCACCCCTTACTGACCTCTCTGGAAGAGCCAAAGGCAAAATCTCTCCAACACCAGAACTTCTCGAAGCTTTCAACAAAGCCAAATCCCTTATTGCCAATGATATCCTCCTTGCCTTTCCTGATCCAAACAAGCCATTCCATGTCTATACTGATGCTTCTGATTACCAACTCGGAGCTGTCATCCTCCAAGACGGCAAAATCATCCTTTGCTTCTCAAGAAAACTCAACGCCGCTCAACGGAAATACCCAACGGTCGATAAAGAGATGCTCTGTATTGTCGAAGTCTTCAAGGAATTCCGCACCATTCTTTGGGGTGCCGAAATTATTGTATGGACAGATCATATCAACTTAACTCGCCAAAACCTCACAAGCCATCGGATTATGACTTGGCGCATGCTCCTTGAAGAATTTTCCCCAGTATTCAAGTACATCAATGGCAAAGACAATGTCATTGCTGATGCCCTCTCAAGGCTCCCGCTCCAGCAAGACACTCCGGAGAAGAAGAAGGAGTTCTTCGGTCCTCCACCTCCCGATCCAACGGACAACTCGGACCTTGAAACTGCAATTGACTCAACGGACTCCGACCTTCCTTCTCTCTCTGAATTGTTTCTTAACTACCCAGAAGACATTCCCATGTACCCCTTAGCCTTCGACCAACTCGCCCAAGATCAAGCAGCCAATGTAGATATCTCTACCAATCCCCGGTACACAACTGAAAACTTCAATGGCACCGACTTGAAAGTTGTAGACTCCAACGGTCGCCAGAAAATTGTACTCCCTCCAAACAGAGTGCAAGCCACCATCAAATACTACCACCACGTGCTTGGCCATGCCGGCGCAGAACGATTGTACCGAACAATCAACCAATTTGTATATGCCCCAAACCTGAAGGACCAAATCAACGCCTTCTGCAAAACGTGTGACACGTGCCAACGATACAAGAATAGCCACCAAAGCCACGGACAGCTCCCCACCAAAGAACACCAATATGTTCCTTGGGACACCATTGCAATCGATGGAGTAGGCCCTTGGAAAATCAAGATCCCTGGCCATGGAACAGTCTCCTTCAATGGCTTTACCATCATGGACATGTGCACCAACCTCCTTGAAATCATTCGAGCCCCACAAGTAAACCCAACCGGCCTCATGGCAGTTCATGCCCTCGACAATGGCTGGCTCTCCAGATATCCCAAACCAGTAAATTGTATTATTGACCAAGGAACCAACTTCATGAGTAATGACTTCCAACTCCATCTTGCCAACCTAGGAATCAAAGCCAAGGTCTGCTCAGTCCGGAACCCACAATCCAATGCAGTACTTGAACGCGTCCACGATACCATGAAGTCTGCAATGAGAACAGAACTCAACACCAACCCTCCACAGACTCTCCAGGAAGCAACTGATATTATTGACACCATCTTCGCATCGGCTCAGTTCGCGGTTCGATCAACCATCAACAAGACCTTTGGAATGACACCCGGAGCCCTTGTATTCCACAGAGATATGTTCCTACCGATTCCAGTAATTACTGACTTGGCCATGGTCAGAAACAAAAGACAAGCTCAAATCGACAAGAATGCTATGAAAGAGAACAGCCACAGGAAGCTTCATGATTACAGTGTAGGAGATCAAGTTATGGTGAAAAATGAAAAGCAAATCCCTGGAGCTTTCGAAGCAAGAAGCAAAGGCCCCTACACTATACAGCAAATCCACACGAATGGTACAGTTTGCTTTCTCTTACGAAATCAAGTAATCCAACGCATGAACATTCGAAATCTGAAACCATATCACACCAACTAAAATTATCTAAGCAATACTGGTCGCACACGACTAACAAAAATTCTGTGCCACCAATCGAACTTTTACGAGAAGGAGAAGAGTGTGGTATTCCAACGCTCACGATTGAAATTACCCACGATTCAAGAAAATCTGAAAAGCAAGCCGGTCTTCAATATTGAAGACTGGATGAAGAACATATCCAAATTCTCTATGTGCAATGTACGTTGAATTTCCATTCAACGGCTTTTTACTGTTATAAGCTTTCTCAACGGCTCCTCGGAGTAGTTGACAGAGCTAGCTCACAATCTCAATCTTAGTTTTTAACAAATACATAAACCTTATTTTAGTACCTTTTTAGAGGCGTACGACAGAATGGACCAACATGAATGGAAAACGGGAGTGGAAGTGGGAATGAGATTTTACCACTTACCGATCCGGTTCTCCTTCTTACTAAAAATAGGTCCTTATGTACCGAATCTACTGGGCGCAAGGTAGATCCCTACAGCCCATTGGTACAAGGCCGCGTGCAACACATCGGAGTATTAGAGGGTCGATGTGATTATTAGTGATTTAGTGTGTGCATTGGAGTATTAGCAGGCCAATGCACCAATATGCTGATTTTAGTAAAAGAGCAATTTTTGCTCACAATTTCAAGTAACAATTCATGTAGTAGCCAACAAGTTAAACTACCAATACCGACTGTTTCTCCTCAATTTTCAGAGCCCTCCAAACATTCTTCGAAGAATTACGGAGCGCTCCCGAGGTTGGAACTTGGTCAAAGAAGAAAGAAAGAGATATTCGTACAGTCGACGACGAAATACTCTGTACCTCAAGAAGAAGAGAGTGATATCCACGCGTTTTCAGCGGAATACTCTTTGTCCAAGAACGGGCTGCAGGCTGGCTAACAATCGGAGTCAGCGATTCATTTACTTTGTCCAAGAACGGGCTGCAGGCTGGCTAACAATCGGAGTCAGCGATTTATTTACTTTGTCCAAGAACGGACTGCAGGCTGGCTAACAATCGGAGTCAGCGATTTACCTACTTTGTCCAAGAACGGACTGCAGGCTGGCTAACAATCGAAGTCAGCGATTTATTTATTTTTGTCCACCAAGATCGGACTGCAGGCTGGCTAACAATCGGAGTCAGCGACATTCTATTTTTGTCCACAGATCGGACTGCAGGCTGGCTAAGCAATCAGAGCGAGCGACATTCAACAACAGCAGGATTGGTATCGACGAAACAAATCGATAGGGCCAATTACATTTAACAATTTACTTTGGATCGGAATACGACAATTTACTTTGGGTCGGAATAGATCGGAATTCGACAATTTACTTACAACTTACGTGTCTAACGAATGGAGGAGGATCCACCAACCCGGCATCAAGAGATAGAAATTGTTTTTCTGCAGAAGCGACGTCAGAAGAAGAAGAAGAAGAGAGCAGTGTACTATCAAGCTCAGAGAGCAGTTCGGCATCGAACAGCAGCAAAAGTCGCGGAAGCACACGCAGCGCAAGCAGCACCAAGGGATCCACGAAGAAGAAATAAAAATACAAGATGGTGGAGTATGTGGATAGCCAAATGCCCAAGTTGGCCAAGGGGGATGCAAGCAAGTTTGAAGACTGGTACACTCAGTTCGAAGCATTCGCTGATAGCCGGAAGTACCGGGATATGTTGACCACCAAGCCACATAAGGACCTACCTCCAGACGGACAGCTTACACCTCGAGAGGAGATGAGTACGGCACAGAAAAGGGCTTACAAGTACCACAACAAAGCTCTGAATGATCTGCACAAGGCTTTTGCTGACAACAGGACAGGCCTAGCCATCATGGAGAAGTCCAAGATTGATCGGGGTGCATCAACTGAATTGAATGAAAAGCTCCGAGCACAGTGGCCCCGAGGTAGGGTACATCGCGTGATTGAAGAACTCATGAAGGAATACAGGAAAGTCAACAAATCTCACGACCAAGAGCAATTGGATATTGATCTGAGAAGTTTAAAGTTGACCATCGGAGCCCCTCTACAGGATTTGGTTGAGGACATCTATGATTTGCAAAGGAAATACCAATACAAGTCAGTCACGCCCACTTTGACACAACTCATCGTGGCATTCAAAGCAGCACTACCTGCCTACCTACTGATGCAACTTACCCCCCTCATGGATGCGCTGCAAGACAACGGCACCTCTGAATTGGAATTTTGGGAGGCAATCAACCTCCGAGCTGCAAGTCTGTATGAGTCAGCTCGAAGTATACAAAGCAGGGGTGGAAAAGCGAAAGAAATGAGTCTGTTTGGTGCTGAGATGACTGATTTTGCCAATCCCGATACACGTGACAAGTGGTCCACTAATGCAGTTTGTTATTGGTGCAGAGAGCAAGGTCACAAAGCTTTCAACTGTCCTAAGCGCCAAGCAGGGCACCCGCGTGTTGACAACAACAGCAATGGCAACAACGGCAACAACGGCAACAGCGGCAATGGCAACAACGGCAACAGCGGCAATGGCAACAATGGCAACAACGGCAATGGTAACAACGGCAACGGTAACAACAACGGCAACAACGGCAACCGCAACAACAATGGCAACCGTAACAACAACAGGTCAAATGGCCAAAGGGGACGCCGGCGCAAATGTGGAATCTGTGGTGGTAATCATGGAACTGCTGTTTGTTTTGAGGACGAAAAGAATGCTACCAGACGCCCGAATGGTTGGAAATCCAAGTTGAAGGATGTCCAGGGAGCAACCATTGACTATGACTTCTGTCTCTTAGCAATGCAAACCTCTACCACGTCACTCCAACTTCTCAATGCCCAGAAGCGAGCTACCAAAGGAGATGTTGTGCCCGAAGGATTTGATCTGCTGTATGACGACAATGTTTTTGTTTTTGATACAGGCGCCACAAGCCACAGTTCCAACAGCTTGCAATGTGTCACCAATTTGAGGGCTAGTGGTGCCACTATTACCACCCAAAGTAGAGACAAACTGAAAGGATGTCAAGTTGGGGATATTCCATGTCGAAGATTGACAAGGATGGAAAGAAGGAGTTTCAGACATTGTTGCAGGGTGTGAATTTCAATCCAAATTTTGCGTTCAATCTGTTCTCAGCCAACCTCGCTTTACAGAATGGTTGGATAGCCACCGGGAGCGACAAAACCGGATGGTTGCTCAGGAAAGGGAAGATCCAAGTGAATTTTGATATTCAAATTCCCGCCTACACAAGCTGTGTGTGGGTCGGCTATTTTGATCGCATTGCCAATCCCACCAACAACATTGACATCAATGCAGCGACTGCTACCACTACTACGGATGAAGGAACCAAGATGAACATCAACAAAGCCCACCGCCTCCTGGGACACATGGATGAGATCAAGACACGCCGAACAGCCAAAATACTCGGCTGGACCATTACTCCGGGTCCGCTGCTCCCATGTGAAGATTGTGCCAAAGCTAAAGCGAAAAGGAAAGTGATTCCTACTGAAAGCGAACATGTCGCAGCCACCAAGCCTGGAGAAAGACTCTTTGTGGATATGTCCTCCGTTAAAACACCCAAAGCCGCCAAAAGTAACAAGTTGACGGCCCCATTCATTACCAAGCCCCATTTTCGCATGATTGTTGATGAGTATTCCTCATGCCAGTTTGTCAATTTCTTTGCTACCAAAGATGGAATGGTCGAACCCACTTGCGCATTGCTCAACCAATGGAGATCCAAAGGCCAAGATTTGAAGCACATTCGATGTGACAAAGCCGGGGAAAATACAGCACTTGATACTCGGCTGGCCTCAGCAGATTGAAAATTTTCCTGCAAATTCGAGTATACCTCTGTGGATACTCCTCAGCAGAACAGTGTGGTTGAAACAGCAATCTATCGGTCAGTCTGTCAAGCCATGGCTCTTTGCTCTCAAGCAAATGTGCCTAGGGAATACCAGTTTAGATTCTTCCCATTAGCCATGAGATGTGGTGTTCAGTTGAACTGGTTGGAGGCTGTCACTGTGAATGGCAATACTATGCCCAAAATCCAACATATTTCTGGCACGGTCCCTGTGTTTAGTGTCCATCTCCGAACTTTTGGAGAGGCTGGAGTAGTCCGAGTCAAGCGCCCCACAAGTCCCAAACTCAATTATCGAGGCAATCCAGCTTTCTTTGCTGGATATTGCACTGACCGGCCAGGAGATTACTATGTGATGTATGATCCGTTGAAGAACACTTTTACAGCTACCCGAGATATCTACTGGTTGAAGAGGATGTATTTCCCCCCACGGCACCAGCGGGTGAACATCTTAATTTTCATGCTGATTTCCTTGAAGGTGGCCACATAGACCTCCCAATCAACGCCACCCCTACCCACCCTGTCTCCATCTTGCGCACCACCACCAGACCTCGGCATCCTTGAGTGCAGTTTCAGGATGAAAGTGGGGGAGCCACAGTACCAGCACTTCCCTTCCACCCTGAATCTGACATCGCAAACCCCACTACGGCTATGGACGAGGAGCCTGTTTTCAATAGTCACGATGAATACTGCGCCGATGATATCGAAGAAACCAAGATCGACTATGAAAGTGATGAATACGATAGCAATGAAGATGCTGAAGAAGAAGATCCACATGTTGTAACAACCACAAGGTATGGCCGTGTCGTGAGAAACTCTCATCTCAATCCAGATATACGCTATGGAGATATGGCCAGCTATGCAGCACAATTCACTGATGCGGAAATCCAGTTCCACAAGGCAATGACTGAGCTGAAAGAATTCAATCTTCTGTCAGTATCTATTCCATCTCCAGAAGGCGCTATGAGTGAACTCAGTCTGGTCGGCGCAGCTGGGAATGCTTTTGACAACACCAATGAGCTAAAGACCATGAACTACAAGGAATCTATGGCCAGTCCGATGCGAGACAAGTTTACAGAGGGTGTTGATGCCGAACATGAGAAGATGGTCAAGTATGGCGTTTTTGAAGAGATTGATGAAGCCAATATCCCACCGGGCACCAAAATTATGGATACAACTTGGGCCAACAAGATGAAACCTGATGGTACTGTAAGATGCAGGAACGCGATACGAGGATTCAAGCAGCTAGATGGCGAGCACTTTGATGGCCAAGACAAGTCTTCACCGGTTGTCAGTGATATCTCCATCCAAATTGCAATGATATTGATGGTCATGGCGAATTTTATGGCTTACATTGTGGATGTGGAAGGAGCTTTTCTGAATGGCAAATTTCAGAATGGAGAGAAAATCTTCACCAAGATTCCAGAGGGATATCAGAAGTTCTACCCATCATGCGTACTACTCCAATTGCAGAAAACACTTTATGGGACAATTCAAGCGGCCATACAATTCTGGAGAGAAGCGCGACAAGCAATGCATACCATGCAGATGGAGAGATGCAAGGCCAATCCATGTCTATTTTTCAGGTGGATCAACAACAAGCTACTTTTGATGTTGCTATGGGTTGACAATTTTTGCATCATAGGCGAAGAAGCAGAAGTCCTAAAGCACAAAGAACAGCTCAAGTCCCTATTTGAATGCAAGGATGTTGGAGAGATGGATGAGTATGTCGGATGCCACATCGAGCGAGACAAGAAAAACAGAACCCTTCGAATGACCCAACCAGTCAAGATCAAAAGATTTGTTGATGAGTTCGAGCTTGACGAATGCAGAGGCAATCCCACGACTCCAGCAGAGCCAGGATCAATGTTGAAGAAAGAAGGTGAAGGACCATCTGATGGTGTTCTCACCAAGGAAGCCCAAACCAAGTACAGGTCCAGAACAGCCATCCTATTGCATATGATGAGATGGTCACGAATCGAAACACAGAATGCTGTCCGGGAGCTGTCCAGGTTCATGACTGAAGCAAGGAAGTCCCACATGAAGGTACTAAAGCGAGTGATGAAGTATTGTGCTGGAACACCCAAGAGAGGTCTCACATTAGCCCCAAATGCAGTGTGGGATGGTACCAAGAATTTCATTTTCGAATTGATTGGATTCAGTGACTCAGAATATGCCAAAGATGAGTCTCGGCACAGTGTCAATGGCTGGTCGACTTGGCTGAACGGTGCCAATGTCACAGCAAGATCAAGGATGATGCCAATCATTGCACTGTCAGTGATGGAAGCTGAACTGTATGCAGCTGTACTATGTGTGCAAGACATGCTGTACATTTGGAGAGTCATGATGTGTCTCGGATTGCAAATCAAGCTACCCATGGTGATATATGTGGACAACAAGGGTGCAGTCGATTTTTGCAACAATTGGTCCATAGCAGGTCGCACCAGGCATATTGAAGTGAAACAGTATTTCCTACGAGAGCTGAAGGAAATGGGCATCATCAAGGTGATGTGGAAGACAGGCGATGAAATGACAAGTGATATCTTCACCAAGAACCTGACTGGAGCCCTATTTGAGAAGCATGGCTCCAAGTTCTATGGAAGAGACGAATACTCTATGAAGGCCAAAGGCAACAAGGATACGAGCTTCGCGGCTGTAGACTCCAAGGCAGAAGAAGCACATGAGGCCTACAACAAGTTCTGGAGAAGTATCATCGATTGAGTCTATTATCCTTTGAAGCAGGGGAGTGTGTTTGAAGTCGATCGAACGAGCGCGCGCTACGGAACGAATGAGACGTGAATGAGACACGAATGAGACACGAGTGAATGAATGAGACGCAAATGAGTCACGCGATCGATCGATGGAGTCATCTTGCTTCTACAGGAATGGACCAACATGAATGGAAAACGGGAGTGGAAGTGGGAATGAGATTTTACCACTTACCGATCCGGTTCTCCTTCTTACTAAAAATAGGTCCTTATGTACCGAATCTACTGGGCGCAAGGTAGATCCCTACAGCCCATTGGTACAAGGCCGCGTGCAACACATCGGAGTATTAGCGGGTCGATGTGATTATTAGTGATTTAGTGTGTGCATTGGAGTATTAGCGGGCCGATGCACCAATATGGTGATTTTAGTAAAAGAGCAATTTTTGCTCACAATTTCAAGTAACAATTCATGTAGTAGCCAACAAGTTAAACTACCAATACCGACTGTTTCTCCTCAATTTTCAGAGCCCTCCAAACAACTGCAAGGTCTCATACAAGGATCACGCCAATTCAGATTCTTGTTCTCGTGAAGCACATCACGCAAAAATCCACAGCCATGGCGCTTATCGCACACCAACTATTATTAGTTTTCTTGTACTAATGACGATTCTGCTTCACAGTCAATTGCGTTTCCTCGCCACGGATCGTCGTCGATTAATCGAGCTGCTGCCCTTGCCGCATCCCAGATAAGAATCGTGCTTCATTAAGTTTAGTGCAATCAATTCAATGCTCTATCGTAGCCACGATTTCCTACCTGTCTTGACGAAAGCTTAGATCTGAACAGACTGCATTCTACTCCCAAGCATCCCTGACTTCTGCAGAGTTTCCTACGATGGAGCAGAACATAATATTTGAAAATTTGAAAATTTAAATACGGGCCAACTAAATGAATGCGTTCCACACGATTCATCGTTCGTCCGTATCATCAATAATAGTCGTCGTCGGTTTCGGTGTAACCTTGCGCCTTTTTGCGTCGACGCAGTCCCAGAAAATTTCTGGTCCCTTTCGCTGCTCTCTTGGCTTCCTTGCCGCTCCTCTTTACGGCCTTCGAGGTGATTCTCGCTGTCTTTTCCGTACTGGCTTTGACAGCCCCTCCCGTTTGTTCCACAAAATCCAACGTCTTACGCTGTCCCTTCCTAATCTTGGAGGTAACCTTTCGGAAACCCTTCTTTTTCTTCTTTTTGGCGGTATTTGGATCGAGACGAGCAGCCTGATCAAAGACATAGGTCGCTTCGCTGCCCTCGTCATAGCCGCGGTGACTGCTTTGCACACTCCCCAAATCGTCCAAAAAGCCGGGAGAAACCAGATTCTTGGGCGGTGGCGATGCGTATACCCGTGCATATTCCGGTTCGGGCGGCCAGTCGTAGAATCGGTTGTACTTCAGGACGTTCGATGGGACGACAATTTGCTTCACATGAGTCGGATCAATATTCCGGAATCTTATTTGCTGGTTCCCCGGGGCGTCACTCGAGAAGAATCGCGGTTCCCCGACTGCGTTATCGGCCTTGTCGATCTTTTTCTTCTTGACAACAAGGTCGAAGTCGGGTGGTTCGTAACCCGGACTCGATTCCTTGTACACCCTCAGCAAGTAGTTTTGCGGGCCGATCCAGTATGTGCCCCAAACGAAGAACAGGATTCGGTAGGGCGCAAGATACAAAATCAAAGCGAGGGGCAAACTCAAAAAACATAACCAAAAACACAAGGCCGGATCTTGCCACGTAAACACGTTGAACGTGGCACGGATTGCGTACAGGAATGTTTGTGCCATTTCCACGAGAGGCTGAAGAACGACGGCGACGCGATTGATCCACGGACTCGAATCGGAATAAGCGTTGCTAATGGGGTGACAAACAATGACATAACATTGTCCAACAACGCATAGTTTTATTAGTGAGATGTTCCTTTCCTTCTCTACAATCAAAGGGAAAACGAGTTGAAATGTTACATTTCACGAACAGCAAGATCACATTACTTCAGAACGAACGAACGAACGAACTCACATCAATAAGACCTTATCCAACTCTTCCTTCTGTCTTTCGTACGGGGTCATTTGCAATCGTTTCTGGCGCTCTTCTTCAAATTTCATTTCCTCGTTGCTGACTCGACGATTGAACAAACCGCGTTTCTTTTTCTTTTTCACCTCCTTTTCCGCTCTTTCCTCAAATTTCGTCGGGAATAGATTCTTATCAATCTTGTACACCGGATCGTTAAACATGTTGTCAAACATCTTGTGAACCTGTCGGCGAGACTGCTCCAATGCCTTGGCTAGTGACATGTCGTATTGCTGGCGACCGTGCTTTCCGCCACCAATCTCCTGGCTCGCTGGTTTTTTCAGGTGTTTTTCGAGGATGACGTACTTTTTACGCTTCTTCTTTTGTATGGTTCCGACGTCGTTGTCGCTATCATATTCGTGCGGGTCGTGCTTTTCGGCCTTGCGCTGCAGCTCCATAGCTCTATCCAATTCATCATTGTTTTGGTCGCGTAATCGTTTGTACAATTCGTCGCCCCACGCAACTTCGGGCATGGTGCCGGTGGCAGCTGCCGAGTGGTGCCGTCCCATGATAGCGCCGGACAATCCTTCCGCTACCACGTTGGCTCCTGCCGCCACTCCCGTTGCCATTTGGATCATGGCTTCGCTTACAATCTGGGAGACGCGATTGCTATCCCTGCCGACATTCGCCATGTCGTTCATGGAAGAGGATCTACGGAGATTCCGGCGGCCCATACCAGTCGTTTTGGTCCCTGTCTCCGAATCGTATCCACCGACGGATTGAAACATTCTGTGGCTAGGAGCGGACGAGGGAGGTGGGACGATTCCGAATTCTGCCGTCCCGAGGACATCTCGTGCCTCGGTTTGCTTCTGGAGTTCATGGAATTCATCCGGGGATCGGATTGCAAGAGATTCTAGAACGGTAAACCTCGGATGATCAACTCCCGTCGCAAAAGGGAACTCCATGTAATCGCGAGATTCCAAAATGTCGGCTGCACCCACACACGGTCGTGGGTTGTTGGTGTCTAGAGGCTGGTCGTCAACATCGTTGGTCGAGTTTTTTATTGGTTTGAAATCGCTGCCATTGCCTCTAGTGTAAAATCCGAGGAGTTTCAGCAATCGACGACCTCTCGGAACGTGCGACGTTCGTGCAATATACCGCTCGCTGTTGTAGTTAGTGAAAGTATAGACTAGCGGCGAGTCTTCAAAGTAGACTTCCTTCTCAACGTGTTCGAACAAACGTTTTTCGCGTTCGAGCCGGCGCCCCAGCGCAACTCCTTCTGGTCTCGTTAGGGCAAATCCATTGTTTACAAAAAAGTCTATGGCATCGTCGCCCTGGAATGTGTATTGGTAGACGGTTAGACCCTTGCGGTAGGGCTGCACCCTGAGTTTAGTTCGCATCGCGTCGGCAATTTCCGAGAGCGGGAACCTAGAGACGTGTACCAGATTCCCTGACTCGTCGTAGAGCTCGTCCATCGTGTCAAAGCCACGGTTGCTCTTCTCCCGATGGTTCGCCCATTCCGAAGCAGCGTGCAGTGTCGTATCATCGGGTTCCCGTTCCACGGTCAACGGTTCGATGCACGGTTTGGGTGCTTTGTGGTGGTGGCGCTTTCGCCCTGATGTGCTTCCGCCGCCGCCGCCGCCCCGCACCAATGCAGAGTAGAGCTCTTCGAGAGTCGGAGCCAAGAACCCGTTTTGTAGCGGTGAATCCATCGCGTAATATACGTAGTTTTTGAGGAGATGGAGGAGGAAAAACACTACCGTGTGTCCGGGCACATATCGCACCGTGTTGCAAACGACGGCGTGCATCCACGCCACAAAGACAAAGCCAGATATGGCTGGGTATACCCAGTTCGAAAGGTTATAGAGTTCCTTTTTCCGAAGATACCGAAAAACGTGTATCCGGGTCCAATGAACTTCCCGGATTGTGGATTTCACCAGGGTTGTATCGAACTTTCCGGGCATGTGGATCCCGTGAATCGCATGGGCGACGTTCCGAGCGGCACGATCGTCAACGCAGTGAACGACGTGCTTGGTGTTCGGAGGTTGTTGTTGTTGTTGTTGTTGTTGTTGCGATGACGACGACGACGACGACGACGACGATGTCCAGTTGACAGTTCCCCCCATGGATTTGGGCAGATAGGACATGACCGCCTTGCGCTCGTTATTCCAGACCAGATGGAGCCGAAGGCGCACCGACCCCTGCGATTCCCGCGCAAACACGTGGGAGCTTCTCCGCAACGGCAGTGTCACGTCGTACGTACTTCCCGGTCGCAGCTTGCAAAGATCGATTACCACGTGCCCCAAAAAGTCTTCGGCCTTGGTGCAGTACTCGCATCCAATCAGGCTTCCGTCGTCGTTTTCGTCGTCGTCCTCCAGAATCGAGTCGTCGTCCCTGGTGTTCGAATTGGAGGGGAAGCACCACTGGCGGCCTCTCCCGTGATGATGATGATGATGATGATGATGATCGTGGCCCATGCTTCCTCCTCCACCGCCGCCACCGCCTCCAAAACCACCCACCGGCAGGGGAGAACCCCTCCGGCTGGCGCTGAAGTCGGAGTTGATGCTGAGCCGTCCCATTGCCGGAGACAGTCTCCGATCGGATAAACCAAAGCCGCTCATGCGGCGTGGCGGAGCCCATCCCGGATGACCGTGGTGTCCCACTATCGTTTCCGGATCGGCGATGAGTGGTTCCAGATCGAATATCCCCACGTAGAGCTTGGAATACATGGTTTCGACCGGAAACATGCACGCCCGGCGCATCTTGGAAAGCCCTGCGTGTGCGTGTGTGTGTATGTGTGTGTGTGTGTGCGTGTGTGGTTCGATTGATTCGTTTTGTTTTTGTTTCGTGTACAGCGATGAATTGATTCATTGCCAAAGAAAGAAAGAAAGAAAGAAACCGAGAGGCAGGCACCGAACGAAAAAAGAAAGACGGTGGGTGAGTCATGCATGGAATGTGCGTTCAACGTGCAGATGTACGTGTACGATCCTAGTATCTTTGCTGGACCGTCGGAACTGTACCGTACGGAAACCAGCAATTTTGGATTAAATCGTCCGAAGGATTGCTTTGCTTCGTCGATTCCTTCCTTCTCGGAATCACGAACTCCACCAACCACTGTATTTTTCTCGATGAATACAGGAAGGTGCAGTTCTACGGACAGAGGCGCAGACACAAGCACAAGCACAAGCACACACTCCATCTCCACTACTACTGATTCGATTGCAGAGCAGAATGGGTCACGACACGAGGTACGACGCACTGCGCTGCGCTGCGCTGCACTGCACACCAGATTTCCAATCCATTTCGTTCCGTTCCGTTCCATACTACCGAGCACTACATGCGGCACGGCACGGTACGGTACTCGTAGTAATTTACTACTCACACATTGGATTCGCGGTGGAGGGCACGATGTCCGTCTGAAAGGCGGCACTCCCGTGTACCGCCACCGCATATGCCGATGCCTCCCGTACGAGGGAGGTCGTTGGCAGGCCGAAACACTGGAGGACTTCCAGGCGGAGGTGTCCGATGACGTGTTTTTGGTGTTGTTGTGTTGTTGTTGTTGTTGTTGTTGTTGTTTTTCCCTTGGGAGACCGTGACGGCGACCGCGACGTCGACGACGACGACTTTGTGGTGGACGACGACGAAGGGAGCATCAGTTTTGGCGGCGAAAGGTCGTGGTAATAGACCGAGGGTGAATTGGTTTCCTTGCGGAGCTGCTTGCGGGTCAGGCGGATACCTCGATAGGCGTAGTCGGGAACGACCGGGAATGTTTCGGTGGGATCGGAGAAGGACGTTCCCGATTGGGAGGGGGGAGGAGGACGGTGCCGCGGAGCGATTCCTCCCTCCGCCGGTTTGGACGCGAGAAATTCCAGCACCCGGTGGTGCTGCGCCGCCATGTCCCTCGGCTGCTGTCGTCGGTGGTTGTGTTTGTTGCGGGACGACGATTCGTTGTTCACGGGCCACTCGTCATCGCTGCTGTTGCTGTCGTAATAATTGTGGTCGTTCCGGCTGCCCCCCCGCAGCGAAAAATCGGAATCGTACTCGTGGGAATCGTCGTCGTCGTCGTCGTCGTAATGGTTGTTGTTGTTCGTCAAAGTCGAACCGGGGACCTCTACCACCCGGTTGTCGTCCCGGAGCTGCAGGTGGGTGCTCCGGGACACGGAAGCATACGGTTGGTCTTGCGGAAGCGCCGAGTCATGAAATTTCTCGCTGCTGCTGCTGCTGCTGTTGTTGTTGTTGCTGTTGTTGTTGCTGTTGTTGTTGTTGTTGTTGTTGTTGTCCTCGTGCGGGTCGACCGCCCATCCGTCGCTGGTATCTTGGCTTCCCGCGTACGACAATGCGTGGTAGGACAATCGCTTCTCGTTGCAGAAGTCACCGCGATTGCTCCCCCTGCGCCTCGCATTCACATTCACATTCACATTTGCTACGGTCGAGAGGCTGATGCTATTGCTCCGGGTGCTTACGGTGTTACCACCCGACGGAGTGTTGTTGTAGTTGTTGTTGCTGCTGCTGTTGGTGTTGGTGTTGTTGTTGCTGTTGCTGTTGCTGTTGCTGTTGTCCCGGGTTTGATTTCGAGTTTGATTTCGGTTCGGGTAGCTGTAATCGTTGTATCCGTAATCCATGTCATCGTCGTTGCCGTTGCCGTCGTTGCCGTGGTCGCGATCGTGGTCGCTGTCGCCGGCGGTGATGAAGCTTTCCACGCTGAACGCGTCGTCGCTCGGTATCCGAGAACGATGGAAGTTGTGCCCCGCATTTGTGTTATTATTATTATTATTATTATTATTTGTACCCGGGTTTCCACCCGATGCCGAGTCGAAGCTCTTGCTCTTGACGGCGTCTCGTATCCGGTAGCTGGTTCCGTAGGACGTGTAAGCGGGAGAGTTGTAGGTCGGGGGTGGCTGGTAGCTCACCCTCGATCCCGAGGAGGTGCGCGTGGTGTCGTCGTTGGACGTCGAGGGCTGGTCGTGGTGGTGGTGGTGGTGGTGGTACGGGTAGTGTGACTGTGACTGTGACTGTGACTGCTGTTGTTGTTGTTGTTGCGCCCCCCTTCCCGCTCGCTGGGGAGAGGGCCACTGCGAATTTGAAAAGGACTGCGACTGCGATTGCGATTGCGATTGCGACATCGAGGACACCGAGGTCAGCGAGGACGGCCGTCGATTGGGCCTCCTGCCCGCCCGGATGACCTGGGGATGCCAGTGTGCGTTGACGTCCCCGTCCGAGTGGTAATCGCGAACGGTGGGATCGGAAGACCTCTGGTGGAGAAAGGGGGGGAGGACCCCGTGCTGGAAATTACGGCTGTTGTCCCGGGATCGTCCGCGTCGGCGAAAGACCACCATGGCGGAGTTGAGTTGGTCGTGCTGTCGGTGAGTGGGTGAGTGAGTGAGTGAGTGGGTGAGTGAGTGGGTGAGTGGGTGTGGTCGGTCGGTCGGTTGGTTGGTCGCGCCGTTGCGGGGTTCGGATGGACACAGGAGGCAAGAGTTTGAAGTTTTGTTTCTTTCTTTCTTTCTTTCTTTGTTTGTTTGTTTGATGAGCTTGGAATCGAATCGATTCAATCCGGAATTGTGTGCTCCCAGCTCCCAGCTTCAAGCTATGGACGAACGGATCGACTCAATCCTATACCAGTGTCGGTATATACTCGTACCGTAGAGGACCCTGCCTCGCCTCGTCTCGTCTCGCAGATTATGTGACAACAACAACAACGGGTTGTCGTTTTGAATTGTAAGCACAGGCAAGATTTATGGTATGTATTACGAGTAGTAAGATTACCGTACAAGATAGTAATTACCTAATCGGTATGTTGAATGTTTCGTGCGGTATTCGGGAGTGACACATACACACGACGGCATGCACAAGAACTTTTAAAAAAATTCATCCAGTCTAATGCGGCAGTTTGGGGCACAGGAAAAGTATTGCCGCACCTACTTATAGGAAATGCACGGGTCTTCGATAACATCGCATCGAAAACGTTGTTAAGCTAGACATTTTGACAATCTTGAGGTGTCGCATCCCGAATCTCGACAAAGACGCCAAAAACAAAATATGCCGCATGCGATGGCACATACCGAATTGTACTATATTACCCCTTGAACAGGCTTTTTCTTCGGTCTTTCGACATTTTAATTTTCGTGCCGAACCTTGCGTGAAACGGGATGACCGGGACCGAGAGCGTGCGTGCGTTCCGTTCCAGTACGAGTACTCGTACAGGTACGTACCGTACCGTACCGTACCCCCTCTACCGATAGAAGGAGGACCGTGCATACCGATACGAGTGCGAGTACCGTAAGATCTTACGTACAAGCATGCCTGGTCCTGCGTTTCGGCGGAAGCCTTTTCGGATCGAACCGGTAATTAAGTATTGTACCGTACGGGATCCGATGCTACATTACGTACCGGTACCGGTAGTCGAATTATTGGTCTTCGAGGTTCTTCAAGGGAGAAGAAACCACAACACTTTTGTCACAGGGCCCAGAGTTTTCTTACAAACGATAGTACTCGTACGGTACCATACGTAGGAAATACCAGAATTGTGGTATTTAACCTGGCACTACTGTGGCACCTAAGTAGAAATTGGTAGGCTTCATAGTACATAGTACACACCTCTAATGACTATTCCTACTGTTTGTTTCTGTAGAAATCATGTGGTACCCCTCAAAAAACAGACATACGGGGTGAATTTCCATACTCAGTATTGTTGCATTTTTAGTGGTATAAGACTCCGTGTAACTCTTAAGGAAAGAGTACCACAAATACCACAAGTACTTTAGATGCTGCCTGTTGTTCCTTTACTCTCTTTCTTTCTAAGAAATTGCCCCGGAGGTGCTTAAAAAAATTGCTAAAACTGCTCACTTAATCTTGCTCACTTTACGATATCAAACATCGAATATCATCTAATACGACGAGGAATCTTACTTGTACGAGGAAAGAAGAATACAAGCAACCAACCAAGGCCCAAACAAACAGCGCAGAGGAGAATCAGCAACAGCAACAGCAACAGCAACAGCAGCTGAATCAGCTTGGGCTGCCTCAATCTTCAATGGAACAGGACAGATCCTTGGAGCAGCAACCACAGCAACCGCAGCAACTGCAACAACCACAACAAGAAGGACGCACTCTACTCCAAGGCCCAACCGTATCATGCCCATCAATGAAAACTCAATCAACGCCCCAACCCAGCTAAAGAGATACTACACATGGAGCACAAGGCAGGTCACGAATTCGCTGATGACAAAGTATTTACAATTGAGGAGAAAGCAGCAGTGACACCAGAGGATGTCTACAAATTCATGGCTTTGAAAGCATATGGAAAAGAAAATCCTACTGGTAATGACAATCCAACCTTTGGAAGATCTTCAACTTTGGTGTACTACAAGAAGGCTATCTCCCAATTCATGGTATCTCAATCAGCATGGTGGTGTGAGGCGACTCTGAGGGGGAATCCAACAAAATTGTGGCATGTTAATGACCTTATCAAAGCTGTTAACAAGAAAGAAACTAGAGGCAGTGGAGTGCCAAACTGTGCTGATAGGGAGTATACCTCTGAGGAGTTTGTGCAGATATTGGATATGATTTTCACCCAAGGACATCTGATGGAGAATCTATGTCACCAGGCGATGCTAAAGTTCCAGCTTCATCTTATTGCTAGAATGGATGACACAGCGCATGTGCAGAAGAAGAACTTGCAAAAGAGCCTATGTTTCCCACCATATCTTTGTATTAGACTGAAATGGTGTAAGAATGTTCAAGATGAAAGGAACTGTCTGCAGCAGCTATTAATTGGATCAATGAATTCAAAGTATTGTGTTTTGGTTGGGCTGGCTGTGTTCCTAGAGAAATAGCTTGCTTTGGGGGAAGACGTTACCAGTCAGTGGCTATTCAGTGATGGCACAACAAATCCTACAGATGAAGAAGATTCGCAGGCTGAGGAAGCATGCCGCCAGAAACTAGCATACGCAGACACAGTGTTGGCCTGTATTAAGAGTTCTGTCTTTGAACCCAAAGGACCAGGTAAATTGGGAACACACGCTATTTGAAAGTATGGTACTAGCAAAGCCCGAATGTCAGGGGCCAAGTATGAGGATGTAGACTGTTGCGCAAGATGGAAGAATCCCAATATGCAAGGCAGGTACACAGCAGTTCAACTGAATTGGCCTGATATCATAGCAGCTGTGAAGCTTTGTGGCAGAGGCTCCTGTATTTACAAAGCAGTGGAGGGCAGGGGTGTGACATATGATTGGCTAGGGAGTGATGTTGTGCCAGCAATCAAGACCCAGTTTGGTCCTGGAGTTGCTAGGGTTCTTGGGTTGGCATTGCTGTGGGCAACATTCGATGCGCATGCATCAGATTTGGTCTCTCTGGATATTAGGCACCAAGTCACAGCAAAGTACACCCAACTTGAAGCTGGGCTTGAGGATGGGGTAAATCCAGTAAAGAAGGTGGTGATCTTTGCATCAGAGCATGGAGGGTGTGTTAGCCTTGATGAGATAGAGGATAACATGGATGATTTGATGACGCGGACGGGACAGCAGTGGAGAAATAGTATCTATGCCAAGCTGCCATCTAATCAGGTAGAACTTGGGGAGCTGAGGAACTTTGTCATCACTAGCATGG
>CM074781.1:31408142-31436655 GCA_037355745.1 Pseudo-nitzschia multiseries | reverse complement strand
CTTTGTCTTTCAACTGTCTTAGCAAATAAATACAAGCTCTCAACAGCAGAAAAGGACAATTTGGTGAAGAAGAAGCTTTCCGATTTGGGAAGAAGATGTGAAGTATGTCAGTGAAAAAGTGTTTCCGGACCATGAGGAAGGAGATAGTGTCACTATGGACCATATGTGGGCTATGGGTATCATTCTTTTGTACCTTTTATGTGGATATCCTGCACTGAAAGGTACAGAGGACATCAAGTGCTACAACACAATGTTGGCATCAGAAAACCAGAAGTAGAATCGCGAGAACAAAAGAGACTGGAACGTGATGGTCATACATTCCCAGCAAAGGAATGGTGTAATCTGACGCACCCAAAAAGAGAGTACATAAAACATTGTATACATTTTCACCCGAGGAACTGCCCCTGTCTGTGGTCAATTCTGTGGAAAGAGAGTATCGTAAAGACTGAAGAGACCATCATTGAATAGGAACGCTTGGCAAATTTGTATGACTCAACCAATACCAGGTTTTACAACACAGATGAACCAAAGTATCCTCTATTGGGCAATTGGTACACCAAACGTATAGATGAAGTACAAAAGCAAAACCTGGCCCCTTATTTACCATTTTGAAACAGGGCATGACTGTCTATGCAACAGAAATGGACATTTGGTACTCATAATCCTGGACAGATGCAAGCAGGCGAACACTGTAAGAAGAAGAAGGCTAAACAGCAGAAAAGGAAGATTTTAGAAACAAGAAGCTTCCTTGGAAAGAGGCCTTGGACTAGTATGCCCACGCTGAATTGTTCCCTGACACAGTGAAAGGCACCAGTTACGCCACAAACCACATTTGGGGTCTGAGTATCATTCTTTTGTATCTGTTATGTGGTTAACCCCCACTAAACAGGAAGGCAGACATCCACTGTTACAGCCCCATTGGCATTGGACCAAAAGCGAACTCACAAGAACAAAATAAACTGAAACGGGATGGGCATGGATTCCCTGCAATGTAATGGTGTAACCTGACACAGCCAGTGAGAAAGAACATTAAAGGCTGTATAAACTTTCATCCAGGGAACTGTCCCTATATGGCCAAAATTTGGTCGAGTGATTGGTGGACAATGATTTCTTGTCATGATGTAATGGTGAAGAAATGTATGAAAAAATTGATCAACAAAACACCTACTGCTGAGGACTATGAGACCAACACAGAGCAAGTAGATGAAGTGACGGTACAATAGACAGGAAGGAAACATAACAAAGAGGAGTGGGATGCATTCATGAACCAATTGAATTGAAGAAACAGTTGAAGAAGAAGAAGAAGAAGCAGAAACTGAAACAATTGAAGAACCAAGAGAAAAAGGAGGAAGAGGACAAAAACAGGACAAACATTCAGCCCTGGATGCATCTTTACCATAATTGTTGGAATTCACCTGAAGATTTTGAGGAGTACAACAAAATTCTGGGATCCAACAGGGGGGGGGGGGGGTTGGGGGGGTGCAATCCATAGCAAAAGCAAGAAGCAATACCCCCCCCCCCCCCCATTTAACTGAACAGCAGCAACAAGCAGTAAGCGCTGGTTGCTAGCAAGAAGCTCCTCTTCTTCCTTTTGTTTTGTGGTCTCCCTTACAACCATTGGATTACATATGAAATTTACCCCTCCAGGGCCTTGGAAACAAGCAGCTACCTTGTAACACCCCCTCCCCTGAATACTACGAGGAGTTCAATTGGTTGGCACGAGTCAACCCCTTTCTAAAGAAAAATCCTTGGCGCGTGTGTCTCTGATTTTTCATTAGAGAGGGGTTGACACGTGTCAACCAAAACAGAGGAGAGGTACTAGTAAATACATATAGTAGTAGGATCAAGACAGGAGGGTAGCAACACAGAAAGCAGAAGCAAAACATCAAGAAACAAAAACTAGATTTCTGCCCACAGTATTTTGGCACATAATTGTTTCATTGTATTCCCGTTGCAGAGAAATGCCAAGGTACATCCCCTTCAAATAGACTACTATTGAGGGAATTGAACAACACTACTAGTACTAGGTCTACTACTATCTCAAGCAAGCCAGCTAGTAGTACTAGTAGTAGTTGGGGCCAAGGGAGCACCATGGGTGAATTTGATGTTATGCTGGTACAGCAGAACTAGTAGTAGTAGACTCTGGCTATCATGGGCATTGTTCTGACATGACTGTTCCATTGTGATCATTGAAAAAGTGGCAGAAAGGGAGCAATCACAGAGGGGGATTGTCTCTGGTGCAGCCCACCCAGCAGTGCAGTTCCAACACGACGGTCGGTCTTCTTGTTAGAGATTCCAAGCTGGTGGTGGACATCATCATAATATGCTGGCACAGCACATCACTTCTTATTGTACGGTACAAGAGGACGAAGCTCCAACAACAAACTAACTAACGAAATGCTAGCTGGTGGCACCAATAGCTAAACCTTCTTCAGTAAAGCGCATCATGTTGTCACCACTACTCACCAACACGGAAGGCAGGCATGATGCATGGAAGAAGGTACGTACAGTAGGGTACGTATCGTACCCTGCAAAGCAAGCCGGTAGAGGACCGAGCACATACCGGTACGAGCACGAGTAAGTACGGTACCGTACGTACCATCGAGCTGAACGGAACGTCACGGAATAGCACAGGAAAGCGCGGTACAAATAATAGCACAGTGTTTGTGTCCGTCATCCAGAATGATGGAGCACCTTGCCGGTCAGGTGCGCGCACCGGATGCATTTGCGTTCGGATTGCATTCGATTAGAATTGATGGCACTGAATGATGGCTTTGGTACCGGTACTATTCGTAGACGACAAGAGAGTACGGTACAGTAGAAGTAAAAGTGAGATTACCTACCTGTACGGTACCGTATTGTACCTTGCGGTATGAGAACTGGTAAATATTTTTAACAATCCTTCCCATGGTGACTGTCACAGTGATAGTTTCCCTGTTTCTCGAAGTTTGCAGTGCCAGTTTGAAATGCGGCTCTGATGGTGCGACTCCGACGACTTGAGGTGCGACTCCGACCAGCTCAAAATAGACAATGAGAGAACTGTACGGTACGAGTACGAGTAATTACCGGTGCGTAAGATTACCGTACCGTATGGCACCAACAATTCAATCCATAAGATTTATCGTACCGTACGGTGAATGGAGAATTATGGTCCGGCGACCGTGTGCTGTACCAGCGATGTACGTTATCATAGTTATAGGTAGTGGACTGTAGCGGTACCGAGGTGCGCCGCCACGGAAGCAACGAAGTTGTGCGTCGATGTTCTTTCTCGTTTCGATGGTTCGGTTCTATTTCACGGGAAGATTGTCATTGGGTGCGTCGATGATACTCGTTGAGAAAGTCAGTACAGCCCCCGAATTCGGGGTGCAACACGGCGGTTCTTCCACTCACGGTAATTAAGCGTGACTATTTGTTCAACGCGCGGCGATGCGATTTTTTTCGGTGCCAGCACCGCAATTGCAATTCGGTGTCTACCTCTACGATTCGATTGGAGGAGAACGAATAAATGAATGAATCAATCAATCGGTGCCCAGCTCGAGGGGGAAGAAAGTTTGGCTCTAATAAAATCGCACACGACGCAACGGACGGGGTTGTCACAGAGACGGACAAGCCCGCCGCAACCCAAATACGAAGTAAATAAATAATACGGAGTAGGTCGAGGTAAATAAGAAGTAAGATTACGGGTACGAACCCAGTACGATAAAAAAATGAAAAGTAGACAAAGCCAAGACAGAGAGATAATAGTGTCTGCCATCCAGAAGGATGCGCTAGAATCACGCCACCGTAAGATTACTCGTACTGTACGAGCACCACAGGACACTACGGATTCCCAAAGTTGCAGTGGATGTCCAGGTTTTGGACAAGAGCTTTTGGTAACGCAAAAAAAGAGTCCGCAACGGATATCAAAGGAAAACACTACAAGTACTTGTACAGGCGGTATCTCCTCGTCCCGTGCGACTATCGATTGTACCGTACCGTACAATCTATAACAGCTTCTTGAGTTGCATTGTTCCACACCACCTGTTTTTCCAAAAAGGCATTACTGGCACAACGGACTGTTTTGGTTGACGCTGCCAATTTTTCGAAAGCACCTGCAACAAATCGTGGCGCGTCGCATCCTTCCAACAACACTACGATTGCGGTAAAAGTAAGACTTATCAGGTCAAGGGTGTCACATAATATACCGTACGGTACATGCATGCATGTGCCTGTCTGTCACCAAAATTCGAAACTCAAATTCAAATCCCGGCACCCAACGCACCGAACCCCACCGCAGTCTGTTATCCATCATTGTGACAGCTGCTGATACCGGACGGCACCAAACGACACGATACAAAACCGTTTTGTTGCGATTTTGGACAAAGATTGTTATTCTTCCTTTGTTCCCTCCATGGCACCTCCATCGAAGCAGAATAATCGGAAGCCTTCCCGCCCTTTTCAATCGATCAATCGAACCAGCGAACGAACGAACGAACGAACGGAATCATCGAGTATTGATTTCAACAACAATACGATAGAGTTCAAGTCATAGAATACAACGGGTTTGCATTGAATCGCATTGACTCGACCCTAGTATATTCCGTTCCGTTCTGTTCCGTTCTTTTGCATAGTTGAAAGTGGAACGAAACGAAACGAAAAATAAATTTCGATCGTTCCGCATTGTACATTGCATTCCATCGTTCCTCCATACACATACACATTCAGCAACCAATCCATCGCCACTGCCGTCTGGGAAGGCAAGCAAGGGGATCTCATTTTTAACTTTTTGCGATTCATTTTTTGATTTGATCGATTGATTCATTCATTCCTTTGTTGCTTCTTTCTTCAATGAGGCAAGCAACCAAGCAACCCCCCACGAAACCAACAATAACAACAACAACCAACAACGGATTGATTGATTCATTCCATACAACTACTTCTATTGAATACAACTGCGACTGTAACTGCAACTGCAACTGCAACTGCATCGAACACTATTCGAATACAAATACTGTACTACAACTACAACTTCAACTACAACTACGCACACAACCTCCACAATAAGCCACCCGGCAACAAACGAACGAAGCGAATACGGATTGCACCTCTGCAGTTCCACGATTGATCTGATTGATAGTTCTTTCGTCTCGAGCACCTAACTAGATTCTATACTGCATCCACTTTTCGTTCCCAAAAAACAAAAGAATACGATTTGATTTGATTTGTTTCGAGACATTCCAGACAATTGGAGAGTACACGAGAGAAGAGAACAGGACAGGACAGGACAGAACGGAAGAAAAACGCAACTCGAGAGTGAGCACCTCCAACCAATGTGCAATCCCAACCCGAGGAGCTCCCACAACCAGGCCTCTTCTTCCTCCTCCACTTCCACCACATCCATTCCTGCTTCTGCTTCTGCACCCCGCGCTTCGTCGTTTCCAGCCAGCAGAATCAGAATGGAGCCTCCGTCTCCGGCATCCACTAGCGCCACCGGTGTGGTGGTGGTGTCTGCTTCGGGAACAACAATGACGTCGTCGTCGTCATCGTCGTCTTCCTCCGCTGGGAACGGCGATCCTTCACGCAAGCTGCGCAAGAGACCCGTCGCGGCTTCCGCACACCAGCGAACCGAATCACGCGACGAAGAATTCGTTCCCCACGGAGCGATGGCGTTGTCCTCGTCTTCTTCGGCAGGAGGAGAGGAAGACGACTCTCCACCGCAACAGGAGCAACAGCAACAGCAACGATCGCAGGTTCCATCGCCATTGCCATTGCCATTGCAGCAGCGGCCTGCGGAACAACAACCACCACAACCACCACAGTGGTACGAAGAGGAGGACGAAATCCCCTGCCTCGTGGACGAAGACGGGGAGGAGCTTCGCCCTCAACACGAGCACAACTACAACTACAACTACAAATACGGCTCGCTGGCCAAGGAGGTATTCCGAACCCCACCATCATCGCAAGGATAATAATAACGTTTCGGTCGACGTTGGAGCTCATCCCACAACCACACCTCCTCCCACGCTTCCCCGCCTCCACCGTTCCAGAAGCGATGTTCCGAAGTCGCATGGTGCAGATGCAAATGTGCATTGTGCAGATCCAAAGCAACTGCCACAACCACAACCACAACCCTTTTTTGTTCTGGATTGGATGCTAGACGAGCTCGTGCCGGAGGATCGAACGGCACACGATCTGGCCGCACTCTTCCGGCACTCTTCCGCGCTGGATCGAACGCCTCCCTCCCCAATGGTCCAGCACTTCTTGCCGTGGCTCTGGAACAACACCAAAGAAGACGATAACAGTCGTGCTGCTGCTGCTACCGCTACCGCTTCGTCTCGGAACACGAACGAGAACGAGAACGAGAACGAGAACGGAATCGGAAACCAGATGCCATCCGTAGGAAGGACCGCCAGGGCCATGACCCGGCTCGCGTACTACGAGACACCCATCCGGGAGCGAGAACGTCCAAGCACACCCATCCGTAGCAACGAGCGGCCGTGCCCGTGTGCGTCCCCGCCTTCCTCTCCGGTGGCTGCCACTATGGATCCAGCGCGTGTTGCGGGTCCTCCCCTGCTGCTGACTCCCAAGTCGAGCAACCGCCGAGCCTGCCGCATGCGCCAGCGACTCGCCCGACAGCGGAACCAACAGCGTGTGGAGGAGTGGTGCAGTGACAACGACAACGACAATGATCATGGCAATAACGACGAAGAAGGGGTTGCGGACGGATCATTCGAAATCGGTCCCGGACTCCTGCTGCCCATGAATCTGGACCGCAAGCTCCAAGACACAGAAGAAAAAGCACCGTCGGTGGCTGCTCGGGCGGGAAGCCAAGCAGAAGCCGATGAAGATGAAGCTGAAGATGAAGCTTCCGCCGGGGCTCTCCCTCCGGTACAGCGACGAAGAATCCTCTTTCCCTGGATGCCATCTTCAACGTCGACACCGACGTCACCCCTGTCGGGAGGTGGTGAAACCAAGCGCAATGACAATGACAATGGGACCACCAACAACCACGACGTAGACAAAGGCGAGCCTAACGCCAGAAGTCCCGCTCGCAAGTCGGCCTCCTGTCCCCAGTTCGCTGACGGGACGGCTTCCGATCCGGAGGAGCGGCTTCGAAAGGAGCAGCTCCAAAAGCGGAGACGCCAGGAACAGATCGATCGACGGGAACGCAGACAAAAACTCACGATCGTCCAGCGGTCCCTCACGATGGCCAAGGGGTGGAACACCAAGGGACTCGACATGGCCGGAAAAGCCATCCGGGCCGAACAGAAAGAGCGGGAGCGGGAGCGGGCACTCGACGACGTGCAGATGCACATGCGGATGAAAATGCACATGCACATGCCGGACGACCCCGACAAGGCCGCCTCGGAGGGGTCGCCGAGCGCAACAGCACATGAAGCTAACGCACCACCCAATCCGGAGCGTCTGTGGGGGTCCGCGCTCGTGTGCTGGAACAACGCACTCGAGGTCTACCGATCGCTCCTGGGACCGTCCCACGAGCGGGTGGCGGACGTGCAAAACAATCGGGGAATCGCTCTGGGAAAGCTGCGGCGGTTCGGGGAGGCACTCGAGGCACTGGGAATGGCGCTCGAGGCCCGCAAAACGCAGCAACGCAAGCGGGCGGCAAAGGAGGCATCATCGCAACAGCATCAACAACATCAACATCAACGGGGAGATGATGGACCGGTTGGTGTTGGAAACCAAAACCAAAACATTGCGAGTCCCCGCCACTCCAACGAGGCAGCCGCGTCGACGACAGAGGCGATCGTTTCGACCCTGCACAACATTTCCAACGTCCACCGCGATGCTTGCGAGCCACGATTGGCGCTCGAGGCACTCTTCGAGGCACAGAAGGTCCTCCGAACCTGCACAACGAACGCGAACACGAACACGAACGAGGCTTCGTCTCCCTCTTGTCAGGATCAACAGTATCACGAGTGGCACCAATCGGCCCGTCTCAGCACGGCCATCGGTCACGTCTGCTACGAGTCGGAATCCTGGTGGGACGCCCGGGATGCCTACGGGGAAGCCCTGCAGGTCTACCAGCGGCTCTCGCGGGCATTGGCTCGGGAATCCGAACTCGTCGAATCGGGGGTTAATAATCCGGAGCGGCTGGAATGGTTGCGGCAGCAATGGGAATCGATCCAGCGTGATGTGTCGGTGCTGGAATACGATCTGGACGAGCTCGATCTACGCCAGCAGGCCGAAGCGGGGAGTCGCACCCTGCTGCTCCGTGCCCGCCGACAAGAGCAACAACAACAACACCAGCAACAGCGTCGATGGTCGCCGCATCGCCAACGAAGTGCTCCGTTGTCGTCCGCCGGCTCAATCCGGCCAGGAGCCATCGTCATCCGATGGCACGAAAACGATCCTGGGATTTGTGAGCCACCTGCGGACCTAAACAAGCAACAACGAACAACGAACAAAAACCAGCGCAATAGCGATGAGGGGGGGAAGCGGCGCGGTTTCCCTTCCTCTGTCCAACAACAACAACAACAACAACAACAACATCAAAATCTACGACGGCACTCGGGAGCATGCACGTCGCCCGTCCCCGGTGCTACTACGTACTCATTTTGGGAGTCTCGTTTGTCGAAAACGCTTTCGACGAAAGAGTTCACTCCACATAGGAATTTGGGGTTTCCGATGGGAGGAAACCATCATTTCGAAGGGGCAGGGAGAATAATCAGTCCAACAGCCACAAAAACCAATCAATCCGCGAAGGGAGTGGCAAGAAATAATAATAATCATACACGAGGATTATTGCATGCAATACGATACGATACGATACGATAAGATACAACACAGTGCATAATTGCCCTTGTCTTTGATACCCTAGACACGCGATCACAAGAGAGACATAGAAAACACCGAGAATGAAAACACATTCATATATTACGTATAATACAAGAGAAGAATAAACAATACAACATCAATATTAACATCTACCCCAGCATTTTCACAATACAGTACCTACGAGACACAAACCAATAGTAGTCGTCGCTATTTTCGATCGTGAGAGAATGCAGAATCGAATTCGTCGCCACTCGTTTCTCCCGAGGAAGTTTGTAATGTAAACCCCACACAAAAGATCGTTCACTACCATCACAACCACACACGTACAAGTACACCCAAATCACCCTAGAATAATAAATACGCGATACCATCATCATCAAACGAATCCTTATACTATATTAATACGTGATCAATCTTTGTTTTCCCTCATAATGTTTTGCGTGCAAACAGTATGTTCTGTAATCATGATGCTGTTGCAGGCTTAATTCGTTCTAAGCGCTTGGGTTGCAATGCAGCGGACCGGACCGGACCACTTGATTTCACCGGCGTATCGGAGATCCTCCCAACCATTGTCCCTCCCTATTGTTTATTCACGGCCCAACCGGGTTTGTATATTGAATGTATTATTTATGATCAAATCCTCGGTGATCATGGTTCGCACCGAATGTTCGTCCGGCATTGTTGTTGTTGTTGTGACTAGGTGCTGTGCTCTTCTGCTTGTACATTCCTTCTTGTCCCGCGGAAGAGAAGAGAGAGCTTCGTTGTGTGCGGGTCGTTGCAAGCGAGACCTTTGTCGCGTCGCGTCCCGGTTGGAATCGAAACCGGGGACGGTTTTTTTTCGTGGGCACGCTCGCGATGGTACTGCTGCACATGTGCGTTTGTGTGTGCCGGGAGCACGTTGTGTTCTGGAAAGTGCGGTATGATACGGGTTCGAGGAGAGAGAGAGAGAGACACGAGCTCTTGTTGACACGATGCCACGAGACGATTGCACCCGGGAACCGCCAATCCGAATCTCGAAGAATGCTGGCATTGCTGTCGGTTCCATCACATATCGCAGTGCAATGCGATGCGATGCGATGCGATGCAAGCAATGTTATGGTTCCACACTTTCTGCGTGCGAAACAAACAACTACACGTACTCCCCCCCCCCCCCCGCTTTCGGAATGTGCGCCGTGCCGCTGTTACGCTACGCTACGTTTACGTTACTGTTGGCAGCCGTCGGCAGCTCAAAAGCAGCGACCATGGGAGCACCTCGCAGTGCTGGTTCCTGGCGTTTTTCGTGCTGTTGCTGTTGCGGTTGCTGTTGCCACGTGGAGTGTTGGTGATGGAGCGGCCAACCGAAAAATTGTTCAACAATCAGGCGTGCGATCGACTCGTCGTACTCATCGTCGTCCTTGTGGTCGATGTCGATGTCCTTGCCGCGGACGACGCTAGCGTCCGGCTTTTTTCGAAAAAGGAAGAGGAACGATTGTACTTGTCGCTGCTGGTTGTTTTTTTTTATGTCTGTGTCGTCCATTCGGGCCACGGCCGGCATCTGGGCCCTGGATGCTGTTGCGGTACCAGTACCAGCGCCCACCCCGGCAGCTGTTTCCGCTACCATGGAACACAACGTAACAACAACAAAGACCATCATCATCATTGCGAGCAGAGTCACCCTCCAGGCTCCCAACGGCTCTCGAAGGTATCGTTGTCGGCCAGCAGAGCATACACAAAAAGCATCAACATCCCAATCCTCCTCCTTCTCTTCGTCGGAGTTGCAGCAACCGAAACCGACCCGGCAACCACAACCGTGTTGTTGTTCCGTGTCGTTGTTATAGAACACGCAATAGGGGCAATAGCGATACTTGCCGTTGCGATAGCGATCGAAGCGAGCAATGTTGGCTTCGCTGGAATCCAATTCCAATTCCAATAATTCCGATTCCAATTCCTTTTCCTCGTCGATCGAAGACAACGACAAGAAAATTGGCGGCCAGACAACCGACGATCGCCGGAAGCGGCGACTGCTGTTTCGGCGGCGGCAACGGGATGCTTGGTGTTGATATCTTTGCTGCTGCGATTTGGACTGCTGACACTGCATGGATTGTGTTGCTCTTGCGGACGTTCCAGGGATGGTGCCCGGCATGCTCTGTTTCGATCACTGTTCTGTTCTGTTCTGTTCAGATATGTTCAGCTGTGTTAGAAAGGAAGGAACCAATTAAATTAGAGATGTTGCGCTTTCTGAAATAATGGTACCGGTCTTCACTCTCAACTTGTGGAATGGTTAGAACGAACGTACCGGTAAATCTTATGGATACATTTGCTTTTGTCGGTGAATAAAACTGGAACATACCGTACAATTCTGTTAGGGGATACATTTGCTCCTCTGTTCGGGGATACATTCGCTTCTCTGCATGACGTACGGTACTCGCATACATAAATGTATGTAGGATGTACGAACAGATCGCCGAGCGAAGTCATTCGTAATCATACCGAACGCTATGTTTTTGGTTCTGAGAAAAGGAAAGTGGAGGAGTAATAGTACGAGTACTCGTACTATACCGTACTATCGTAAATTATCTGCAGGCGCGTCCTCGCTTGTAACGGACTACTATGAATACGAGTAAGCCTTACCCGTATGGATTTCTTGCCTCCTCGGTTCTGTTCAATCGATCGTCAAATCGCGGCCTAAATTAAAAACTATCATGCCGGCCCTACCGATAAAGATGATACCGTAGGATACAACAAGGATACCGGTAGAAAAGTTCTCATAAACAAAAGGCATACATATTTTCTTCGCAGATCGAGAATCGAGACCACTCTTCATGGAAGTTGTCGTCTCAACGGAAACAGATTGTGACTTTTGATCCACAGTCAGTCCGTGTACGCTCCCAAAGCTCGTTGCAAACGTGTATGGCATCTTATTGCTCGAATTGTGTTTTGAATTAGAAGACTGCGTCTGGGGGGGTGGGGGGGAAGGTGGGGGGGGGGGGGGGGGGCGCCCCTGTTGCGATCAGAGCAATAAGGTACGTACGGTACGTACGATACGAGTAAATTGATTCTTCTTTGTGAGCATCGATATGTTAGTACGAAGTACATACTTATACTTATACCTACCGGTAGTACCGGTAGGATGGCTCCATTAGTGACTGCTATAGCGTCTGCCTTGGTAAGAAAGGCAGGTTTATAGCGCTGTACCATAATTGTAATCTCCATACCCGTGCCTTGAATCTAGAAAATATCAAAACTAGGAAAAACCGGAAATTCCTTTGTCGAATACATCACCTTCAATAAAACAACGCCAAACCAAGGTTTCTAAAAGAATGTACGGTTCGTCACGGTACACGTTTAGGAAACGACTTACTCCTTCCGGCATTATTATTGGACGATAACCATGGAATGAATACGCGAAATGACCACGACCTTCTACAACATATTTTTCTCACAACAGATTCACGAATGATTTGGCAACAAAAAACTTGTGTCACTCCCGCTTCTTCTTTTGGATACGGTACCTGCAATTCTCAATGTTCCGACAGCACTACCGGTACGGGTACCGTAACCGCAACACCTGTCGAAAAACAAAAGCGATTCGGTGTACCGTACACTAGATATTATGGTTGATTTGTTCGTGATTCACGATGCTGTTCTATTACGACGAGAATGCATCATCGCTACTGCTATACGTTGTAGAGAAACACGCATCCGAACAGTACATCGGCATATATGTTGTACATTTCTTTGGTACTATTACTGTTAGTTTAGTATAGTTTAGGCAGCGTTCATCGATCGATCGATTGAGTGAGTGAATGAGTGGTGTTTGTTAGCCTAGCTTTCGAATGATGAACTTTATTGGGTCATGCCACTACCGTCGAGGTGTTCCTTGATCGATCCGACCCGCGACATGCTTGTACCAAAGTTGTTTGCTTCTTCGAGTTGGAGTTGGAGTTCGCGTTCTGTGTAACCTCCGACCTCCAGCAAAACACGCTTTCGCTCCAAATAGGAGCGTCGGTGGGGGCTACTGTTACTGTTACGGTTACTGCTTTCGTTGCGTCTTCGTGAGTGCTTGTTGTCCTTGCTGCTGCGAGCAATATCAACCACCGAGTCGTTGTAGTCCATCCCAGATCCAGTGACAACCCGTCCTCGCACCACGGATGGTCACCCAAGATCACCGAATGAGTTCGAATTTCGACGCGTGACGCGAATCGTATCCTGTATGGTTTCTTCTTTCTTGATTGTGTCGGTGTTGAGAAAGCTGTTGCTGCAGTACTTGGTGTTGTTGCTGTTGCTGTTGCTGCTGTTCTTCTTGATGTGCAGAACGGAGCCATGGAGAACTCGGGGCAGGCCGTAGGCGGTGACTTTCTCATGGCGAGACAATCGTTGAAATCTTCGTTGTGAACAATGAGAGGAAAATCCGACCACGAAAAGGATGCGGTAGCATTATCGTGATAGTGGTGAAGATGTCGAAGATGGAGCGGCATGGTTTGCGTTTTTTTTTTTTTGTTTACAGCGTTGTGAGCAAAGAGCAAGTCCATCTTTAGTCGCTGATGTGTCGAAGGAGGATGAAGGGGAAGAGTATCGATCGAGAAGCCCATTTCCAAGAGGTGCACACACAGAGAAAAGGCAACCTGTGTGATCGATGATGGATGAGAGATTTTATCTTGACCAAAACTATTTTATAGTAAGAAAACATTGCTCGTGGGGCAATTTCTTTCACTGTAAAACCGTATATGTCGGCAATCACTAACAGAAGAAGGAAAATTCGAAATTCTAGGAAAAGTGAACTTTCAGCGCTCTGGGAATGGCTGGTCGTTGACACCTTGGCAATAATTCAAAACCAGTAAGGGGCGTACGTAACGGTACCATAGCTGGAGTATGGTACTACTGTACCAAATTTTCAGACTTCGCGGAGTATCAGCGATAAGAGGCACTTCCTTTCTGTTTAGGAGCGGCAGTTGGAAGAAATTGTGATTTTTTGTTGTACACGGACCCACCCCTCCCCCTCCTCTCACACGGTACGACAGAGCACTACACGATTCGCTGAAATTACGACCTGCTCAACGGCTCCATAAGGAAACCACGAACTAATCTTATGCATACCATAATCGTAACTAAATACTACCGGTACCGGTACCGTACTGTAATTCGTAATTATTCAATATTTCATGTGCGAACATATCGTGCCAAAAACTGCTGACATGTTATTGCCCAATCCGCTTGCTGCATTTTCTCTAAAACTCTTGAGGCACGACGCATTGACACCAAAGGTCATCGAGTCATTGACACCGTCGTAGGGGCGGGAACCGATCCATGAACTAAAAAATAGAATTAGGAAGATTTACTATGTACCGGTACGCTACGAAGTACGAAGTATTAATTCTCAATACAGGTATTTTTACCCCCTGGGAGTCAACGTCTTCCGAACCGTGATTGAAGGTCAGAATGCCGTTCATCTCGGTTACATACGGTACCGGCACTTATTTCTATCGTTGGGACGATAGGGCTATACAATTCAGGGGTCATTAAAAATAACCTTCCAACCGGGGGCCATAATTAAACATGAGGACGACACTGCGCGAAAAAAAATACCTACTGGTGGTTGCGGCGCAATAAATAATACTACAGGGACTATCGTACCGGTACGGTACGGTACGGTACGGTACTGCGCAATAATACTTGTAGAAAAACCTTCATTTTTATAGTGAGAAAACTACGGTATCTATATGAATTATAATAATATTATGTTTTGTAGACAAGGGAATATTACTGAGGAGCAAAAAGCAGCTTGCTACCGGTACCATGGTATGGTGAGTGTACAAAATTATAAAAAATACCACAATTAATAGTACCCAGTACAAAAAACATGTACAAGTCTATGGGAAATAAATGTTCGTGTGCTCTGTACACTGAAGTCTCTTAAAAAAAGAACAAGTGATAAGGCAGACCCTGAAAACACAGCTAAATGATGGAGACAAAAACTCCCAAGACAATGTTTTTAAGTCCGGTCATGGAAATCACCAATGTCATTAATTTCACGGCCCCTACAACAACTCTTCTGTTCCTCCTTCAATAGAACAGACCATGAAGGTTCACCACCGTACAAATATGTACAAAATGGCACCAACTCAAATACCTACACATATACTTCAGGTACTATCGTACCGGTACGATGTCGCACCAATGCAACCCGGGTTGCATTTAACCTGGGCTAGTACAACCGGCTACATGATTCTACGTAGGCACTAGTATTATGTTTGGTACCCCACCATGTGGCGGGGGTACACAAATTTTTTTGTACTACTAAGAGTAGAGTACGGGTTGCATTTTCAATTTTAGCATAGTTGCACTACTGGTTGATTTGTAGCCCTGCATTTTCCCACGGAGGTGCGCAACTTATGCAACTCACGGATAGCAAGTGACTTGCTTATTTAAACTTATGCAACTCCCGAATAGTGAGTGACTCGCTTATTTTGGCTTATCCAACCGATCGATACTCAAGCAAATAATTTTATGTGCTTTTGCTCTCTATTTGACACACATGCAAATCGATCGATGCTCCGATTAGATTAGATTAGATATCGATGCTCCGATTAGATTAGTAGTTGTATCCACTTGATTTTTGATCGATTAGCCAAAAGCTCACTTTTTTTGATCGATCGATCTAATTGCAAATCGATCGAAGCAAAACAAGCAACAAGCAACAAGCAACGGACAACAACAACAAGATGCCGCGTCAGCTGAGCATGGATCCGAAGAACATTCGGGCCCGTGAAAGGGCCCATGAACGGTGTGCTAGAGCCCAAGCAGCAGCAGCTTTAGCTGACATGGATCCTGCAACAAGAACACCAAGGGAGGAAGCAAGGGTTGTGCAGCAAGCAAAAGACCTTGCAGCGATCCGGCGTGCGCAAGCTGTCATACAAAGAGCTGAAGCAGCTGCAGCAGCAAAAGATGGTGACTCAGACGACGACACACTGGAGCCTCCAGAGGAGGAGGACGATGACGACGAGGAGGAGGACTATGAGGATGAGGAGGATGAAGATGAAGAGGAGGACGAGGACGAGGATGAAGCTGAAGATAATGGCCTAGGTGAGCTAGCTGCCTTAGCCTTAGCTTCTGATGATGAGGATGAGGAGGATGAAGTCCTAGATGACGCCACTGCCGACGATGATGTGCCAATGGCGACACCGCCCCCCCCCCCCCCCCCCCCCCCCCAGCAACAACAACAATAACAACAAGAGGAAGAGTGATCCCCCGTCGAACAAGAGGACCGGCACGAAGGGGACCGGATCCAATTCTCCCCAATGATGTGAATGCCCCCACTCAGCTCTTAAGATACCACCGAATCTTGTTGGAGTTGATGTCCCATATTGCTGGAGGGCATGAATATGCCACCGACCGGGTGTTCAACCAGGAAGAGCTCAACACTGTTAAGCCAGATCACATCTACAAATGGATGTGTTTGAAGGTGTATGGGATGGAGGATCCAGGAATAGACGATAATCCAGTTGGCGGTCGATCTAGCACTTTGAGATATTGGAAGAAAGCTATCTCGTACTTCATGACTAACACTGCAGCTTGGGATGAAACAAACAAGACAGGCAATCCTACTAGGTCTATCAAGATCAATCGACTGATCAAAGCTGTGGCTAAGAAGGAAACCCGGCAGCTTGGCGTCGAAACGTCTGCTGATAGGGCTTTCACTCATGAAGAGTTTGCTCAAATGCTGGACTTCACAGCCATTGGAGACAGCCTCCAAAGCCTCCGGCACATGGCGATGCTCCGAGTCCAGCTGCACTTGATTGCAAGAGGGGGATGACACCTCACACATGAAGAAGGCGAACTTGCAGGTTAGTAGTACATATGCTGGCTATCTTACGATTCAGATGAGGTGGTCGAAGAATGTCCACGATGAGGGAGATTGTCCATTACAGCTGCTGATGGGCGCTATGGATCACCGATACTGTGTACTAATTGGCCTTGCTATCTACCTGGAGGCATGGCTTGGTAGTGGCGCTGGCTGGTTGAGTCAATGGCTGTTTGCTGAGGGAGATACAGACTCCAGGTCCCCACTGAAAGCCCAGAACAAGGAAGCCGACAAGTGCAAGACGGCATATCAAAAGGCTCTGAAGGGGATCATAGAAGGGGATCAGTTTCGACCCCTTGGAAGGCAGCAAAGGCTAGGGACTCATTCAGTTAAGAAGTGGGCTACAACTATGGCTAGGAGAGGAGGCGCGACTTGCGATGATGTTAACTATAGAGCTAGATGGAAGACTTAGAGTATGCAAGATTGGTACTTGGATGTGCAGTTGGACTGGCCGGATATCAATGCTGGTAGCAAGCTTTCCCATCAGGGGATTTGCTTGTACAAGGAGAAGGATGACAGTGGCCTAACAGATGACTGGCTTTGTGCTTCAGTAGCTCCTGCAATCCGAGGAGCCTTTGGGGACGACGTCGCTGCTATTCTAGCCAAGCCCTTGCTTTGGGCTTGCTTTGATCCTGCTGTTGCAGATTATATCCCCCTTGGACTGAAGCAACAGATTGTTTGCAGATATGAGCTGTTGCAAGGGAGACTTGAGGATGGGGTGAATCCTATTTGTAGAGCTGAAGTTGTTGCTTCCAATATCGATGGAATTGTGTGGCTGGATGAGATCCCTGAGGGTGAAGAAGGAGACGGCAGAGGGGCGTTTGGTAGAGGAGGGCAGCAGTGGAGAAACGCTATCTATGCCAAGCTATCCACCACTCAAACCAATGTAGCAGAGATTAGGAACCATCAGATCTCAGAGCTTGCTGAGCTTCGAAGGCAGATTAAGATTGTTAGTCAGATGGTTCGGGGGTTGACACTAGCACCAGCAGCGCAGAGAGTTGTTGGAGGGTTCGGAGGAGTAGGAGCAAGACCATCTGCAAATCCGCGTCAAGGGGTTCCGGTGGTAGAAAGACCAGTGCTCCTGTTTGATAGACCACAGACCATCCAAGCCTTGTGGGATGAGTATCAGAATGGCATTGGAGGGAGGAAGCCGGCGAGGGAGTTCACTGCTGTGGAGCGAGGCCGAGTGAAGTACAAGTATTGCAATCGGAAGGTTCTTTGGGGATGTATGGAAAGGCTCCTAGACCGGGGGAATGATGTGAACACAGCCATTGCCAAGATCAAGCGTTGCTATGGAGACTGTACTATGACTCAGCTGATTCGGAAGATGCGCCCAGATGAGAGGCAGGGAGGAAATTTCCAGCTTCGTTGAGGGCGACGGCGGCGTTCGATTGGTGGATTGTCAAGTGGAGGAGTGGTGGAGTGTGTTGCTATTGGATAGGGGATCCCCCCCTGTTGTTGCTGATAGCAGGGTGTTTCGATGTTCAAGTTTTCATGTACCTAGTGTAGGATACGATCGATCAATCGTATTGGTCTCTAACTGTATTAGGGATTAGATGTTACATGTAATCGATGTCGATGATGAACAATTTCTGTCGTGATATGAATCAAAATTATTTCTGTTTCTGTATGTTGGTGTGTTGTTTGCAGTGATCTGAATTGGAATTTTGTTTGATGCACATCCCAGCGGGCTTTGTGCCTTGATTCAATCGATCGATCGGATGATCAATCGGATGATTGATCGGATCGCCGATCGGATCTATCATCGATGAACAATCTCTGTCGTGATATGAATCAAAATTATTTCTGTTTCTGTATGTTGGCTTGTTATTTGCAGTGATCTGACTTGGAATTTTGTTTGACACACATCCCAGCGGGCTCTGTGCCTCGAGGGAACGATCGATCGAACAATCGATCGATTGCTTGATGTATTACTAGTAGCGATTAGATGTTACATGCAATCGATGAACAATTTCTGTCATGATATGAACCAAAATTATTTCTGTGTTTGCATTTTTCACGTGTTATTTGCAGTGATCGGACTTGGAATTTTTTTTGATGCAGAATTCAGCGGAGTTTGTGCCTCGCTGATGTGTAGCATCTCTCGCTGATCGTGTAGCTTCTCTCGCTGAAGATTTGCGCGCGCTTAATCTACTCACGTAGAGTTCTACATGGTTTTTGTACTGTTGTATTTTGGGTTGTATTAAAAGAGTGCACCCTCACGGTACGGTACTTTGTAATAATACTGGTAGAAGAGCCTTCAATTTTTCGTGAGAGAACTACCTACATATGAATCATAATAATGTTATGTTTTGTAAAGAAGGTAAGATTACGGAGGAGCAAAAAGCAGCTTGCTGCCACGGTACGGTACTTGTACTTCGTACTAGTATCTTGTGTGAGTCGTAGAGTGGCTTCAAAGTGTGCAAAATCCAAGTTGAGTTGAGTATTCTTATTCTACAAGTAGTAAGAGTTTAGGTGCTAATTTTGGTATGACACTGTAGAGCCTGGTACATATTCTACATGCGGCGAACCGTCAAAATTAACACCTACTCCGTATTTGCCTACCTGTCACTTCCAAAAATCTCCTATGTGCATGTACAAACATGCACACAATGGTGGTACAAACACACACAAAAGATGTGCCCGTACAAACACAAACACACGCAAATTCAAACGTACAAACGCACACAAAATGGTACAAACACACAACCTCAAAATGCTTACTACTGTGCTAAAATGTATTCATATCTCCCAACTCCCACGATGAAATAAGCTAGAAATACTACACCATTGGAAAGAGCAAATACTAATGCTTCTATACCTGTAGTACCAACATTTACCTGGGCATATTAATGAAGATAAGCCAGCCGTGACAGGTGGCTATTTTATTCATTTTTTCATTACACACGAAACACCACGCAAAAGTACTGGCTCATAACCTGTCGAAAAAATGTGTTGAAATTAACACCTACGGAGTAAACTCTAACTTATCGTCCCGCTGCAACAACACGAAAAAAACACGCAAAAATACATTGTTTTTCAAATATGTGTGTTTCTTAGTGAGACCACTTGTGAAGTATTCAACAGTGGATACTAAGTGGTACACCGGTTGAAAGCTGTTACTTTCTTCTTCTTTTTAACCATGTATTTGACTAAGGAAGTCATGCACGTCCGACGCATTGAGCCCAAAACGCCAACACTAGTAAGAAGGGATCACTATTATGTATATCACAATTTGTTATGGCAAAATATGGGGTTTGTGGGAGTAACTTTTACTAGTAATGACTCATTTGATTAGAAAATTCAAGTAATAAATTCAATCGATTGCCAATTTTTGTGCATCAAATAACTTACTTTTGTTTGGAACAACTTGTCATTGACATTATTGTCAAATAGCCGTTCATTTGTTAGTCCATCAACTTTGTTAATGACAAGCCTGTCAGCCCAAGAGGGAGGAAGGGCTTTTGTTGAGGCTGCTGAGGTTAGTCTGCTGCCGCCATTGTTTTTGTTTGAGTGAGAAGCAGCACCATGGACGTGGCAAGGAACTCAGCAACAGGACACTTCTACAAACCGGGACCGGGACAATATATGTCACCGCCAAAAACTATCAAAACCCCAGTGTTCCGAGCAGCCCAACTCCATGGGACATACTTCAAGTACGAGGATGAGGATGAGGATGAGAATGAGAATGAGGATGGAAGAGAGACATAGGATGATGTATTCCAATGTTCACCAGATTCTTCTCTTGGAACCAACAACAATGAAGCAAGAAGGGTTGCACAAGATTGGTTAGCATTTGCAATTTGAAGAAAGAGGAGGGGGAAAAAAGAAACTTACAATGAAAGCCACAAATAAACTGTTCCCCTCCCTCACCAAAGAAGTCATGGTGAAGCCAAGAAGAAAGCCCCCCCCCCCCCCCTAAGGGCTTGGAGAAGATCTTATTTCAACAATCAGATGAAAAGACGCAAGAATCATCAGATGCTGATACGTCTTGGAATAGTCCCCCGTTTGATGTCAATGGTAGTCCCCCTACTAGCCCTGCAACTGCGACAACATACCAACTTTGGTGGTCTGTGGAAGGAGCTGTAGCTACAGCAGAGAAGAAAACAAATTAGAGGAACACAACTAAACCCCACTAACTGGTCCACCAAGGTGCGCTGGAGATCGAAAAACTTGATCGATCGAATCTATCCAGATTAGATTGATCTAATCGATCATGTTTTGTTTTGCGTTTTGATTGATCAATTGATCTAATCTAACGTGATCAATTGATCCAATCCAGAGATTGATCTGGATCCAGGTTTGATTGGTACCCATCTAATTGATCTAACCCCAATCAACCTATTTTAATGATTTTAACAAGTGTAATACAGTGCAATACAAGTGTAATACAGTGCAATACAAGTGTAATACAGTGCAATACAACTAACAGAGGATACTTTGGTACTAGTAGAACATATAATTTATACCTTACAGAACCTCTGAGATAGCTCCGATAGGACCTTGTGACACTGCAGCAATCGCTCACTGTGCTAGGTGCACTGCCAACTTGAAACAGCATGTGATACAAATAAGCTTCATTCAAGGCCTGTTCAGCAGTAGACCACGTTGCCCAATCCTTCTTTGGTTTTCTATCAGTGCTTACCCTGCAAATAAAGTCACCCCTACCCAATCCAAAGTACTTGTACAAGTAATAGTCTGCAAAGCAGTCCCTTTTGCAAAGAGGTACAAACGTTTTGCCAAACATGCACTTCTCACAAACTGTGTAGCAACCAGAACCGCACATGTAGCAATTCCTTCTGCTTCTCCACTTGTTAGCGCGTAAAGATTTGTGATGCTCATTGTCTCCTCTGTATCAAACTCCAAACAGAACATACCATTCAGCTCAGACTCAAACACAGTTTCCAAACAGTGACAATTCAATATTCTCCCACCAAAGAAATATGCAGAAGATCTGTGCTGGACACTCCGCGCCAGCCTTTGCTTTGTTGAAGACTGGTCACTTCTCTGAGTAGCGTGTCCACTGGATAAGCCTTATCTGATGGATTGTATGCAAGCATTTGTTCTGCTAACTTCTGTTTGAATTGCATAAAATCCAATTGCTGTCTCTTAGGCAACAACCAGGCTGGACCATGTGTGCTATCTGTGAGCTCCTGGTACATATCAAAGGCTGTTAGAACTGCCCATGCCTTAGCATGATTAATTGGGGCATGGTAATACTTCCAAGACTTGCATGCAATGTTAGACCTCAAGATAACACTGTCTATCTGGTCTAGCTTTCTATAGGTTTGAAGATAGAGCTCTAGCAAATTGTTCATTTCAATTCCCCCATTTCCTTTTCCCCCTCCCAAGCTCTTTCTGGCGCATGAAGAAACCATTCAAATCAAGATGTTGACAGAACCAATATTGTAAGCTCCTGTGCTCTGGAATGAGCAATAGATACACCTGTACCCCTTTGTAAACCTGCCAGCTTCAGCACGGGCAGGCACCTCCTTTACCATTGTTACAGGATTACAGAGCCTGGCAACGCCCAAACACCTTTTACCAGATGCAGATGATACATATTCTTTGTGAAAATACTTTTCTTCAACAGTTTTGGGAAGCCTTTTTGTGTCACAGTTCCAATCATTCCAAAACCCAGCCCTTCCATCCAGCCAAGTATCAAATCACCATTGAAGAAGTTATCAGCAGTGAGATGAGGTGGGGATGACCAGAGCTTTCCAATTTCTAGAATAACATACTTTGTGAAGATATCCTATACTTCAGAGCAACCCTTAGTAGTACTGTGTGGTGGTTGTTTTTTGTATTGCCGGTGCCTATGCAGATACCCTCTGGGCCTAACTCTGTCCACATCACTCAAGATAACTGTCTGTCCACCCCTAGAAAGCATCTTTCCTTTCAAATATTCAACTATCAGTCCACCAAACCCATAGTATGCCCAACTTGATTCATTCATACACAGGTCTGAGCACGCCTTCTTGCTGAAGTAATGGACATTGGGAATGAGAGTTTCATAAATGTAGTCAACTTGTAAGCATAGTTGAATTTGTTCATGTCATACTTAGCTTCATGGCTGCAATTCAGTTTCAAATTAGACTTAATTCTCCACCGATACCAACACATTTTCATTGCAATTTTTGGGGAATACAGCGCATCAGTCTTTGTCCATCTGGAGATGATACTGCCATTCTTACCCTCCAAAGCACCATGAAGATAGACAATACCATCAAAGTGAACAAGTTCAGAGAGCTTGATTCTTCTAACATAATGCCCTTTCCCAGTGTTAGCTTGATTGGCATAGTTGTTGCTCCATTTCAACACATGAGAACAGAAGGGATTTTGCCGTGTCTTGTTTGCTTGTTTCTCATTGTCTTCATCTGTATGGAAGGGGAGAAGGAGCTGGTAGAAGAATAGAGCATCACTGTTAAGCACTCTTCCAAGTTGAAGTCCATGCTTCCTAAGCTTATCCATATCAAGCTTGCCTTTCCTTTCTTGGGGGAAGAGGTCTCTATTGGGTGTGTACCTATGGGAGAATGTAGGAGTGTCTTCTTCAGGAACCCAGTTCTTGTAGTGAAACACCCATCCCTTGTATTCCCTTGCAGGCCCAACCCCAGGGACAGGAGTACATCCAGATGGAAGCTTGTGGTACTAGTACATGTATCTACTACCAGAGCCCTTCTCAAACTTTGATTGATAGCAGAATCGGTTCCAGGTGCTGGGGTTGTCAACATCATGCCAGGATGGTTTTCCAAGTTTGATCTTGTTGTTGTCTGAGGGGGAGTAGTCTTGTGGGGGCTTGGGGTAAGTTGTTGCTTCCTCAACTTGGGTTCCATCCTTGTAGTAGTACCCATCTTGCATCCCAACATGGAGTTCGTCATTTTTGTTGTTGTTGTTGTTGTTGTTGTTGTTCTTGTCGATGACCGCAGCGTCCTCGTCCTTGCCATTGTTGCACCCCTGTATCTGCACATCAAAGGCAGCTGCTAATGATCCCTCCTCATCACTATCCCCTCCATCCCTGTCTAGTTCCTCATTCCAAATGGTTGTTTTGGTTGATTTGGGACTGAGTAACATTGTGTGACAACATCATAGTAGAAGTAGCGTCAACATCAGCTTCATCGGCGCCCTCCTCCTCATCAGCCTCATAAGCCTCGTGGTTGTGTAGTGGTATGGCTGTGGCTGGACAAGATCTTCTACTTCTTGTTGTGGTTAGGGAGCTGATGGTTCCACTACTACTTTCATTCCTGCCTAGTAGCATTTGAAGCATAGGGATGGGGTGTCGTCAGCGTTGGATTCCATTGTTGCCAATGCCTGGATCCGCATTGATCGCCATTGTCCTCGTCGTTGTCCTGATGCTGGTGTATCCATCTTGTTGCTATTTGAGATAAGAGTGTACTAGCTTCTTGTTGTTGTTGCTGCTGCTAATTTTTTCTTCGGATAGAGGTCCTCGTCGTCGTGTGCGACATTCTTTGGCTCGCTTCTCTCTTCTAAAAGCTTTGAAGATCAAGGCTTTTCCTGTTAGTAAATAGAAGTAATATGCTTCGTATATATTCCCTTTTAGGCTGTGAATCTGTACCATTGGTGTGCTTGTTCCTAGATACCATTTACGCTCGAATCAGTGGCATACAGTCATTACAATTTCTACCTCGTACGAGTACTACGAGGAGTACTACTACGTCACATACTGTTTTCTAATTCGTGAGAAATACTTCAGTGTTGAACAAGTCAACGACTAGGCAGACTACTGTATTACACTTAGATTTAAGAGCGAGGCTAAAACCTACCAGGTACATACAAATTGTGAACAACTTATTTCCAAACATTAAACTACTACTCACACAGTGGTGGTGGAGGGGGTATACTGAATTACTTTCCACAAAACAGTAATGACTAGAATCCAACAATCACAATAGAACAATTTTTTAGCTATTGAGTGAAAAACACAATGTGACAATTTTTGATAGACACTTCCCCTCAACAATGCAGAGGGCATACGAACTGCAAATTAGATTTCTACACCAGAGGTTACCGGAACATCAAGACGGCTTTCTGTTCCATGCTTCTTGCATGCTGAGTATTTGCGGATTGTATCACGGATCAACAGCATTTCCAATCGATATGTTATCCATGATAGAAACGATCCACAAACTGCTGCTACCAGCCTTCCCTATTGGATGCGATTTGTAATGTTTTTTAAACAGACAGTAATTCAGTGAACAGCATTAAAGCATTGCCGTTGTCTAGGATGAATGAAGAGCACGTATTGAATTTTTCAATCTGCAAAGGAACCAAGCGTTTGGGATAAAATTGAAGCTATGAGTTAAGTCCGAAGTCCGATAGCTGAAATTCTTGAATACCGATCCACAGAAGGCATTCAAGTCGACAGCCTGGTTTTGGTCGTGGGTTGCTGCAATAGCAAGAGAGTTAACGTGCTGCTCGGACACGACAGGCCTGAACTGAAGAAGATCCAGCCCGAACTCGAGTTAGCATAGATTTGGGATTCCATAATTCCAACCCATTGGCAGGCCTCGATTTTATTTCACTCGTTGATGGTGACGTACGGAACTCCGGTTTCCATTTGATTGCAATGCTCGCCATTGTCCCCCTAATGCTCTCGCCTAGATGCTGTCCTCCGGAGCGTAATACCCCTTGATGAGGCGTTGGACCTCCAGCTGGATTTCGGTCTTGCCAATCTTGATTGCATGCTGAGCGGCCGCCGTAAGGGCTCCTGCAGTCTCTTGAAGGGGTGTCCCCAAGGTCTTGTACTCCAATGGCGGTTCGTTCTCGTTGTCGCTGATCACGCCAACCTTGGTGATGGTGTCAAAGGATTGCATCCCAGTGGCCTCGGCGGTCCGTCCCCAGACATTGGTCACCAGAACCATAGGTCCGATCGATTCCGTTAGGTCCAGTTCTGGCTGAGTGTCGATTGGAAGGGACACGTCGAGTTTTCCAACCAAAAAGACATATTGTTGGTCTTCCTCCTTGGCCTTGGCCCGATCCGCCAGCCATCGCTCGCCCTCCGGGGAGGGTTCAATTTCAAGCTGGGCTTGGTATTGTGCCTCGATTTCATCCTGCACCCGATCGATGGCCGCCTTGAAGATAGTTTGATCAACCAACTCGGGTCGTGGGGACGCCTCATCCGTGGAAGAGTGGAGACATGTGTCGGGGCGACCAGTGCTTTTTTCCTGAGCAAAGGCGTTGGAGAAGAACAGTGGACTGTTCGGTTGAGAGGCCAAGAGGAACGCTGCCAACAGCGTCAATAGGAATTGGGAAGGGACGGTTCGTCGGTAATGGATGCGGCTCGTCATGATGTGGACTTATTAATGCCGATTTGCATTCCACTTCGGTAGATATGTGTTGCTTTGTGCGGAGATGACAGTGCCGATGTCGGAAGTGTGATGATTATCACTAAAGGCCTTATGACGTACCGTACCGGTACCGGTAAAAATTAAGAATGGATACAACAAGTACCGTACTCGTACCCAGTTAATACACGTACTCGTAACCAGGAGTCATAATAAGAGGGGGGTGCGATACACCGTCTGTCCGTCATCCGTTTTCGCTGAATGATACTAGTAGAAGAAAAAAATGGGGATCCTTGAAACCATGATAGGAGGATTTTGTTAAAAACTTCCCCAGCTAAATTTTTAAAAGTCTGTTTTTAATGCATAATGCTAATAAAACTACTACACTTTCAAATGATAGCAACTCAATCAAAAAGCAATATTAAAATGAGTTACAGGGTTAATTCTAAACCAACTTTTTGTGAGGAAGCTGAATATTCAGCTTGTTTGGGCTGATTATGCACAGAATCGTATTTATTAAAGAGAGAGAGACAGCACAAGATATTGTGAGAAAAAAACAGCGAAAACGGATGATGGACAGGCTTTTGTGGGTTTGGAATCATTTTTGGTGGGACTGACCAGCGAAAATGGACAACGGACAGAGTGTTTGTGGGTTTGGAATCATTTTTGGTGGGACTGACCAGCAAAAACAGATGACAGACAGATCGTTGAACCATTTTTTGGTGGTCACCCCACATGTGCTTGTCAAGAACGCCACAGATGAACAATACAGCCAAATGCCACTTGCTATGTCTCTCTCAAGAGTATAAGGAAGGTGTGTATGTAATATGAAGGTCAGAAAGTGATTGGAAGTACCTTTGGGAACCAGGTGTTTCACTGTCCTTTTTACTAGCATTATGCAGTAAAAACATACTTTTAAAAATTTAGCTGGGGAAGTTTTTTCCAAAATCCTCCTATCATGGTTTCAGCGGAAACTCGTCGTGTTCCACCCCTCTCTTATTATGACTCCTGCTCGTAACTACGGTACATACTGTTTGTACTAGGTGATTTGGATGCAAACCCCAACTTCACTAAGTTACTTCACTCTCCCGCCAAATTTCAAAAGCCGAATGTGCGGCTGGCATCTTTGCTGGCTGGCTCTCTGCATCCAGTCGCAATGACGTTGTCGTATCCCGTCTCACCTTCTCCCGTTACACATCCATCTGTCCTTCCTAATACGATTGATCGGAATTAGAACCTTAATCACACATTTCAATTCCGAGAACACGTCACTTTTGTATATGAGAAGCTTCTCCCAATCTAATACGATTGAATACAAAAGTAGCCAAAAACATGTTTTTCTCTTCAGATTTATCAATCCCACAATTCTAAACTCCTACTAAATCAAATCACTATTACACGTTCTCTTTTTAGAGGCTTACGACAATGACGTCTTATTCGGGACCGAATGATGGATGGTGGCCGTCAAGACTCAAGTGCACGAGAAATTCAAGGGTACTGGGTCAATCTCACACATTTTATGGTACATTCATACGCTGTTGCCATACGATTTTCAACTACAACAATACCCACGATAGGTATGATCACAAATACAAATCGATCCTGTGACCTCATTTGCTTAGCCACTAACCCACACACCGCACATTCCTGTAAGAAAGTTCATTGTCAAGTCCTTACCAGAGACTAGTACTATGATAAAAAACAAAAACCTGTTGTCTTTAATCATTCCCACCTCCTAGCACACATTCAACACAACCTATCAAAAACAAACCCACATTTATATCATAACATACTGTATCAACTATCAGTACGTTTTTAGAAATTGATAAAATGGAAATTATGAAAGGATTAAAATTGATATGCAAAATGTAGAATGGTCTCATGTCAAGATGTCAAGGGAGAAGAATCCTTCTTCCGGTCATAAAGAATATTCTCCTGGTCATCAGAATTTGAGTTTGGTCTCTGATCCAATCTCACGATTAGATCGGTCAGTCACAAGGATTATTGTTACACTATCCCCCACAGTGACTGATCAATCAGTCTATTGGAATACTGAATCAAGCGTAAATTTACGTACGCGCAAAATCATCTTAACGTACACGATACGTGATACGTAATAAGAGACCTACGAATTACGTATTGCGTTTTTACGTATACGTAACGTATTACGTGAAACAAGGTTTTACGTAAACGTAATACGTATTACGTGAAACAAGGTTTTACGTAAACGTAATACGTATTACGTGAAACAAGGTTTTACGTAAACGTAATACATATTACGTGAAACAAGGTTTTACGTAAACGTAATACGTATTACGTGATACAAGGCTAGGCGTACGATTCCAAGGGCGAGACGTACGATACCAAGGTGTTTCAAGATATTCTATCACGAGGTGAGCGCAATAAGTAAATTATACATAAGCGCTCGTGAGTATCAAGAGATACTTAAAGCACTGAGTGGTGGCACGCAATAAGGGTATCGAACTCTCGATACGAGTATCCCCACACATTAGTAAATGAGAAGACAATATGGTCCAGAAACAATCCGATCATAATCTTATCGATAACTCTTTCCAAAACAGTAAAATCAAACAAA